>RJWM01002364.1:0-130432 GCA_004363535.1 Dasyprocta punctata | reverse complement strand
ATTTGATTTATTCTCCCCTTAAACGGCCTATTAGAATTTTACTATAAGATATGCTGAAACATTGACATATTTAATAACCTACAGTCTGTCTGTCTGCTGACCTTTGACCACCACAGCTGCTCTCTAGCAGTGATCTAAGCAGGTTGAGGAGAGAGGGGGCTAACCAGTCTGACAAGCAAGGGAGTAGTAACACGTTGGATGCGAACAGAGACAGTGCAGCACATGCCATGGTCTTTGGAGAAGGCACAAACTGTCACAAGTCATCTTCCCCTCCTGGACCCCCACTTTTGATTTGCAGAAGATCTCTCTTCCTGTTTCCTATTATCACTCTTTTGTTTTACTCTTTAATTTATTCATATTTTAGGTTTCTCATATAAGAGAAACTTTGTGATATTTAAGCTTATGTGTCTGATTTATTTCACTTAACATTATGGTCTCAGGGTGCATCTATTTTCCTACATATTACTCGTTTACCCTCTTTATAGCAGAGTAGTATTCCACTGTATACACATTTTCTTTATCCATTCATCTGTTGATTAATATATAGACTGCTTCCAAGATTAAGCTTTATGAATTGTGCAACTATAAACATGGGTGTGCATGTATCACTGTGAAATGAAATTTAACTCTTTCATGAGAATGCCTAGAAGAGAAATAGTTGAGTCTAATAGAATTTCCTTTTTCTTTTTTTTTTCCAATTTTTAGTTTTTTGAGGATTCGCCATACTGATTTCCATAGTCATTATACTAGTTTATATTCCTACCAACAATGCAGAATTGTTTGTTTTTCTCTGCAGCCTTGGAGCATCTGTTATTATTCAGCTTCCTTCTTTCTTTCTTTCTTTCTTTCTTTCTTTCTTTCTTTCTTTTTTTTTTAAGACAGGGTTTCACTATGCAGTTGAGGCTGGCCTTGAACTTACCTTGTAGCCCAGGCTGACCTCAAACTCGCAGCAATTCTCCTGCCTCCCGAGTGCTGGGATTATAGGCGTGTACTACCACATCTAGCATTATTTGTTTCGTGATGGTGGTTATTCTTACTCAAGTAAGATGGAATCTCAGTGTTGTTTTAATTTGCATTTTTCTTTGTGGCATTTCAGCTGTGTGGAGCACCTTTTCACAGTTGTCACCTGCATTACATTTGGATTCTCAGTGAATGTGCCATTTTAAAAAGTTCTTAAAAATATTTCGAACCCCACTGAGATGACTTTCTTTGTGGCTGAGGCTGACTAAGTGACTTGGGAGAGAGATGAGAGGAGAAGGGTAAAAGTTACTTGTCATTTTAGATCATGGTGCTGCAGAATCCTGAAAGAATTTAAAACCTTCCATTCGTTTTGCCCTGGAGACGTGGCTGCCGATTGGGTTCAGTATGACCAGTAATATAGACGATTGCTTCATGTATTTATTGGCCATTTGTACTTCTCAGAAGTGTCTACTCACTTCAGTTACACATTTTTGATTGGGTCTTTTATTTTGAGGGGTCTAGTTTTTTTTTAGTTATTCATATATTCTACATATAAGCCCTCTGAAGAATGGCTGGCAAACATTTTTCCCATTTTACAGGTTGTTTTCTTTGCTGTGCAGCTTTTTAATTTGATGTATCCCATTTGTTGGTTCTTGATGTTATTTCTTATGCAATGGGGGTTTTGTTCAGAAAGTCCTTGCCTATACCTATGATGTCAATAGTTTTGCTTACCTGTCTTCCAGCAGATTAAGTGCTTTTGTTTTAATATTTAGACCATAGATTCATTTCTATTTTAGTTTTGCACATAGTGAGAGATACAGATCTAGACTCAATCTTCTGCATATGGATAGCTGGTTTTCCCAGCACTATTTGCTAAAAAGCTCATCTTTCCTGCAGTGCAGCGTTTTGTCCCTTTGTCAAAGATCAGATAGCTGGAGGTGCCTGGGGTTGTTTCTGCAGCCTCTGTTCTGTTCCATTGGCCCGCATGTCTGCTCTGGTGCCAGTACCATTCTGCAGGCTCTCTTGATCACCAAACCTCAGCTCCGCCCCTGGCTACAGCAGACAGCACACAGAGCATCCATCAGTCACAAGAGCAGTCTGTCGGGGAGCCTGGGACGGTCGCCACCCTTTTCTACAGTATGACTTCTGGTTCCCATGTTCAAAAAGAAGAGTGAGTAGAGAATTTTGAGATATTTAGAAAGAGACATTCACATAATTTTCATTACAGTATTTTGTTACAACTTTTCTCCTTTATCATTAGCTATTGTTAATTTCTTGCTGTGCCTAATTTGTAAATCAAACTTTATCATGTAAGGTAAGCATGAAGGGAAAGGCACAGCATCCATTGGATTCGGTACTGTCCGCAGTTTCAGGTACCTACTGGTGTCATTGGATGTGTCCACCTCAAATAAGAGAGGCAGTTGTACTAAATTTGGGAGAAAATATCTAACAGAAATGAGGAGCAAGGACAAATAGACAAAAATATTGAACCCCTGAAATCTCAATATCTCAAGCTCAGAAATCACCTTCACTCTGAACCCAATCAGCAGCCACATTTCTAGGGCAAAATAAATGGAAGGTTTTAAATTCTTTCAGGATTCAGCAGCACCATGATCTAAAATGACAAGTAACTTTCACCCTCCTCCTCTCATCTCTCTCCCTAGTCACATAATCAGTCAGTCTCAGCCACAAAGAAAGTCATCTCAGTGAGGTTCAAAATGTTTTTAAGAACTTTTTAAAATGGCACATTCACTGGGAATCCAAATGTAATGCAGGTAACAGCTGTGACGAGGTTCTCCACACAGCTGAACTGCTTGGTGTTTCGTGCAAACACCATTGCAGGGGAAAGCCACAGCAGCTTTCTAGAGCCTGAGGGTTTGAGAACCACTGCAGCAGGTGATGGTTAAAGACCCTTTCAGGCTTAAAATGCATGACATCCACGTGCCCTATGCTCCAGGACCCCTGCTGTGGGCCCTTCAGAGGGGTGCCCATGTCAAGAGAAGCCTGTAGTTGGGGGAGACTGGGCTCAGAAAAAGGCAGCACTTTTCCCCCAGCTGTGCTTTATGCCCTCAGACAGGGGTCCAGTTACTGAATCAATGTGTCCCTAATAGCTGCGTGAGTGGGGCAGGGGAGATTGGGGTTGGCTGGGGGAGCTATGCTTGGTCTGGAAGTTCTAACTACAAGTCAGGGTCCCTGACCTCAAAGCCTGATTTCTCCCTCTTGGTTTGAGAGAGATAAGCATCTTTATTCAGTCTATTACAAGTTCAAGGCTTAAATTATGTCCAAAATAAGAGGAACATATGTGATTAAATGGCTCAAGAGAAAACTGAACATCAGGATTCTTGAGTTTTCAGGGCTATGTCACCAACTTAGTAATTTACCCTGACTGACATTGAAAAGAGGACAATAAGACTGACTGTGCACTGAAAGAGACGTAATGCAGTCAGCAAGGGATTTAGAGCGGGTTTTCCATCGCTTGATATGATCTGCCAATCACAGAACTCATCCCTATTTTGCAGCAGAATGAGACCATTAATCTCACGTAAGATACACAGACATGCACTTCCACCCAAACACTTCAGAAATTAAGTCAAACTATAAAGGCATACTGAGCTGCTTTATATTAAGGGAGAAATGATCATTCCATGCTTGGTTGGAGTTTTTAAGCATCAAGAAAATAGTGTGCACTTGGAGAAGGCGGTGGCTGTGACCCACGTGGAACACAAACGAGGAGAAAGTAGGTTCCCGGGGCTGTGTGAGTATCAGGGTGTGGGCTGACACCTGCCTGCCATCACACACTTGCCCTTCAACATCCTATCATTTTCACCTTTAACATGCTCAAGGGCTAGAACAGCACAAAGTTAAAGGCTTAGACTTTCTAGGTCACTTCCAATTTGAAACAATTTTATTTTCAAAGAAGAACCCAATCACAACTACATTGGCTTCATAAAGTAGCACTACTCCTAATTTACAAGAAAGGAAATTGAGGCCTGGGAGGGTGTACTGACATCCCCCCCAAGCCACATGAGGACTCCCATATTGTGCTCCTCCCAGACCCGAGGTCCCACAGGGACCTCTTGGGGCCATTTGCCTGACAGCCCCTCCTCAGGAGTCCTCAGTCAATACAGAAAAAGTCTGGGTCTCAGATGGCCTAGATGACTGTACCCCCTCACATGGAGAAAAGTTATATAGCCCCTTTCAGACTCCTGCTTTCAGTGCCACTTGGCTGCACAGATTTCTAAAGGCCTTTGAATAGACTAATAAATATGGAATTGTTCTGAACATCTGTAAGCAAAATGTGAAAAGATATTACCCAGTGAATGAACATCCTGAGTTTTCTTGCCAGAAATGGGGTATTTGTATATTAGACTAATGCTCTGAAATTAACCCAGAAAGCTTACCCATTGCAGAATGTCTTTTCATATTTTCATCTGTACAGTCATTCTTATAAAATGTAAGAATAATTCTCTATCAGGGTATTCAGGAATCTGAATAGCTCAATTACTTCTAGAAGCAATGTAGTAAAGCAACAGCATGCCAGTTAATCAGTTGGTTTGCATAACAACTGTTTGAGAGAGCATGTGTGCATGCATGCGTGGATGTGTGTGTGCATGTGTGTGCACATGCGTGAAGAAAAAACCAGAGTCCGCTAGCTCTTCAAAACAAATGTGAAAAATCAAGTTTTTGTTTGACTATATAGGAGAGAGTTCTAGAAGACAGTGACTAGTGTCCATGAACAGCCTTCCTCTAGTACCAAGTATGATGTCTTACATGTGGTACATTCCCAGTAAATGATATAATTAGCCTATCCAAGAATGCCTCCGTAGACCTAAGGCTCCTCATGACCAGCCAACACTGGAGTCTGGGTTCTCTGGGCCAGGCATATGCTATGTTCACAAGGAACACACAGGAAGGGATGAAGCTTTGCAAAGCCTTTAGAAACAGAGCGATGGCCCCTAAGCCTTGAATTACTTCTCAGCATGTCTCTTAAAAGGCAGATAAGAAACACAGCAGGAACAGTGCCTCCCCCAGGAGGTCCACCAGCCTTGAGAGACACCACCCCACATCCCAGTTAAGGCTGTTAAGGATGTCACTTCTAAAACAGGTATGTGAGTAACTAAATAAACACTACAGATTTAAATGAATTATGAACACATGTGAGGGGTGGGACTCTCCAGGGAAACCCAAAGAGGTAATCACAGTGTTTGGGAAAGCATGAAGGTCTGCCTTCTGGCTCTTAACTTTGAAGGCCAAAATTCCATTATCATCATTCAATTCCACCCAAGGTTAATCTAATATGGAGAGAATGACCCTGCAGACTAAACTCACCATGGGCTGAGACCCCAAAAGTGGCATTGTACTGAATATGAAGTAAGAACAGCCTGCCTGACTGACCTAGCCTTGTTGCATTTTCTTCCTGCAAATAATCTTCATAGGAGGACAAAAGATTAGAAGGCTCTGCAGAGTTGGGTTTGTGATACAACTTCAAAGTACCAAGGCGTTGGGTGTTGTCTGAGCAGAGCTCCCCAGAGGGTGGCACCAGGCCCCCTCTTGCACCTGCACTCCCTGTCTGCCCTGCTGAAGTCCCCTTTCCTCTCCCACAGCCAGGGCACCTTCAGGAGACTGAAGTCCCAGAGACTTGGAGGCTGATATTCCCGGGCGAGCATCTGCCTCTCTGTACAGACCAGCAGAGGTGTTTCTCAGACTTTCTTTCCCAGTAGTCATCATCACTCCTTATGTTTCAGAAACTGTTCACACTTCATGTCTGCTGCATGCAATAGGCTCAAGGGCACTCGGGGTGGAGGTTAGCCTGCCTGCACAGCCCTAACTGGAAGCCCAAAGGGAATATCCTACTTAGATGCCATGGTCAACACTGCACATGTGCCACTGCTGGGCCACCCCCTCCCTTGCTCTTACAGGAAGGGCAGGCATCTTTCTAGTCCTTGGTGGCAATGCCGGCTCAGCTTTTGGTCATTGTCCATCCATCTCCATGTGGAAATGCTATGTGCAAACAAGGACATGTGCTGTTGGCACACACAGTGCTTGTGCACAGTCAGATGCACACTTGCTTGCTCATTTGCCCCTGTGGAGGCTGGGTACCCACTAGCAGGGCTAGCATGCTGAACTAGAGCTGCTGGCTCTTTGGCTTATGGCCACTAATCTGCATGTCAAGACATGAGTGTGGAGTACAACATTAATCATCACACGCAGGGTTGATAGGGTAGAGCCGCCCCTCTGGATTTGGAATTTTGATAACCCCTTCCCTAAATCTGACACTTGACCCAAGAACAGTAACTTAGGCTCAAGTATACCATTACAGGCAAGAAGGGCTTTGCACACAACCTGCTTCTTTATGTTTCTTATTTCTTGAAAAAATAAAAATCAATGAAAACCTTTATAAAATATCCATGGGTTGTGATCAGTTTTACAAACACAAGAGTAAACAATTTGGAAATTGATGCAAATACTAGGATTCAGTCTAGCATTTTCTCACGCTGACCTCAGCGATTATTATACCTCTGGGATGAGGCTGATGGGTTTCTTTTTTCTTTCCAGTTAGAACCCTCCAGGGCAATGTGTTCAGCAAGGCTTTGAGCAACTGGGGCTTTAGAGCAAAGGCCACCAGTACAACCTGCTTTCTGTCTCCCCGACCCCTCTCCTCTGTCAAAAGCCTTAATTAGCTGGTTACTGTAATTACTCTAGCTGCTGACCCTCTCCATTCTCCTTCCCTGCTACTTCCAGAGATCTGAAGGGTTCACCACTCCTGTGCCAGAGGGACCGTCTCATCATACACTCTCTCTGCCTTTTTGTTTTCCTCTTTTATGATCAGAACAAAAAAAAAAGAACTGGAGAAATCATCTCTCCTTCTGTTAAGGCTTTTGTCTAGATGCCCCCCACAAAGCCTCATGCAATCATAGGTGGGGCTTTTTCAGTGGTAGGTGGTCTACAGTGTGTCATTGATTCATAGTGCAATACTAGAATTAAGGGTGCTAGGATTAAGGATGAGTGATTACTAAGTCAGTCCACTGATTGGTTTGGCACTGCCCCAATCCAGGTAGCCCAGATAGAATATAAAAGGGGCAGAAAGACACTGCTAAAGTTCCTTGCTTGCTTTGCTACCTTCTGTCTGCCATGAATTGTTTCTCCTCTGCCTGCCATCCTCCCTTAGAATTCAATTATGCACTGACCTCTACAAAGTGAGCTAAATAAACCTTTCCTCCTTTAACTTTGAGTGTCAGGTATTTTGTCTCAGCAACGAGAAAAGTAATTAAGACCCAACAACTATCTCTTTCCAATCAGGAACAAGTTTCCATGGCAACCATACTTTCCAGTGGTACCACTAACTTAGCAGAAGTGTAGGTATTAAATGGCATTTTTCCCAATCTCTGTGGGTTCTATCCTCATCCACAGCTATAGACCAGCTGTTTGTATGAACTATGTCTAAAAAAGGTTGGTTTTTTTTTCTTTCTAAATGGCAGAAAGATGAAAGATTTTGCTTGCAGAAATTATTATAAAAAAAAAAACAATACATTTTTAAAAGTAGTGGAAGGACAGACCTCAAAGAGAATGTGTGATTGGTGGAAGTGTGGATAGATAAATGGAGAAGGGCTGGGAATGGCAGCAGCTGGGAGACTTACACCATGGTCAAGAGCACAAACTCTGAGCTAAGAGTGCAGGAGGTAGAGATTTCATCTGTGTGTGGGCCTGTGCATGGGCCTTCCTGATCTCCCTGAGCCTCAACACCCTCCCTGCAACAGACAGACACTACAATGCCTCATGCAACTGCATAGGAAAAAAAAAGAAAGACATAAAAATAAAATGCTTCTGATAGTGTCTGGTACACAGCAGGAGTTCAACACATGGGAAGTGCCATGTTGTCATTAAGGTAGAGGTGAAAGGAAAGAGTGCATAAGTAAGCAATCACATTGTTCAGATTGCTCACACTGTGTGGGACGAGGACAAGAGTATGAGCAATAGATAGCTGGGTGTTTTCTTACCAGCCTTTTGCTCCTAGGCCATCAAGTTATGCTGCAATTACAAAAAGGAACCTACTCATTTCCATCCCTAAGACTTGAGAGGATACACGTGGGCTATCTCCAGGTTCAGCAGTACCTATTTATAGCTCTGCTGTTGAATTAGTTTGATTTTTAAGAAGAAGCAAAAATAATATGGGTTAACCATTAAAGCATTTATTCACTATTCTATAATCTCAATACCAATCAGAAATATTTCAATTCTTCTCTAGAAGCAAGAAAATCAAGAATACACATATTTTACACTTTTCTTGTTGTACAATGCAATTTTGTTCAAAAAGAGAATTCGTATTATAACAAATAAATCAGCATGTTCATTCTTCAACCCGCTCCCTGCCTCCACACACTCCCATAGCATTCCTTGTATCTTAGGGGAGCTGAGAGGTCCCTCATAAATAACACCCAGTTAAGCCTTCAAGTTAAAAAGATAAAAGCAAAATATGGCAAGGCACACCTATAATCCCAACACTGGGGAGGCTGAAGCAAGAGGACTGCAGTGAGTTTGAGGCCAGCCAGGGCTACACAGTGAATCAGACATCAGCCTAAACTATATAGCCAGATCCTGTCTCAAAAAATAAGTACATAAAAAATAAATGTTTACATATTTTTAAATATCACTTGTGTCAACTTGGTGATCAATCTAGATATACCCTTCCTACTAAGAACTCTTAAAATGGGTAAACAAAATATTCTGTTAAAAATGAGTCTGTATTACCACCTGAGCTGGCAAGAAAGTCAAGAAAATTCATGAAGGTCAGAAACAAATCCAGAAAGGTAATCTGATAGTGGAGCTAGAATTTTCCATGGAGCCGTCTGTCTCTCCTCTGTCCAGATCAGTAGTGGTCAGTACTTTTTTGTCTTGTACAGAGCCAGACAGTAAATATTTCAGACTTTACAGATCATATACCTCTACTGCAATCGTGTGACATGACACTATGGCACAAAAATGTTCATAGATAATATGTAAAAAGAAACAGAATATGTGCACAACCGCATTTCAATAAAACTCAATTTATGTCAATGGACGGGGAGCAGAACTTAGCCTGTGGGTCACGGTTTGCCAATGTCTGCAGCATAACATGGCTTTTCATGATTTTCTCTCCAGAAAACATGTGTAATACATGATATGTGTGAGCCATGGAGTACGTTGTCACGAGATGGTTCTGATTTCCTCACATCTCTCTGTGTCCCTGTATCCCTGCCTGATTCTCAGCCAGACCACGGGACTTCCTTTAACCAGTGAGACAATAGTGAACAGGGCACAATCACAGAACGCAGCTTGTCCTCTCTTGCTGCTCCTGGGTTCTTGTGTCCACCAGCAGGTGTATTAGTTCAAGCCAGTGTATCCCACATCCCCATTACCTGGCCCAGGAGAAGCACTCCAGGAGCCAGCACCAACCAACAGACATGAAAGAGGCCACTGGAGACCAATTTGCCCCAGAGACCCCACTAGGTGACTGTAGCCTCCTGGGAGAGTCCCCACGAGACCTACAGGACAGCCCCCAAGTGAGCTGGCCCAGATTGCTGAATCAGTTTGCTTCAAGACACTAAGTTTTAGGGTATTTGTGTCATACAAAAACTAAATGTTACATTGCACAGGAAGCTTATTATCTTCTAAAACTATAAACCAAGAGCCAAACAAGAACATTTACAGAAACGCTAAAAGAAGACTGAGCAAAAACCTTTCTTTTTTAAATTTGTATTTCTATTTTAAAGATCCTGTCATCTGCCAGCAGGGACAAGCCCTCCCTGTTCCTGCCAACAATAGGACAGAGCAGTCTTCCTACCTGAGCAGACTTCTTTATAAGTAGGATTGGGAGTATAGCCTCCTGCAAAGCCTGCTTGAGTCGAATAGACACCTTTCAAGATCCAGAATTTCCTTTCAGCTCCCCAAAAACAGCCCATTCCTGCAAAAAAAAATCAGAGAGTGACTAACCATTTTTCCCAAACAAGGAGTTCATTACCCATTACAAGTCCTGCTAGCTGGGAAAGAGATGCTTCTCTGATCATTTGGTGATTAAAAATGCCTGAGAGTCCAGCTTATAAAGAAAGAGAACTTTTAACATTTAAAAATAATTTTATTTAAGATTATTTGCATAGAATGTCCTTTGTTTTCACTGGATAGAAACTTAGAAGGCCTCAGATTTTAGTGGATTAGTAAATCTATATCTTTCCCAATAACATAGTAAAAGGATAACAAGTTTATGAATATTTTCATACTCAATTCATAAATTATAATATACTTAATGATCAGCTCCCTGGTCATTTTTTTAAAGATACTTTAACAAAGACATGTAGCACTCAGTGACTTATTTTAATGCAGAAATGTCCAAAATCAATATACATTTATGCAGTATTTCCAATTAAAAATGTCATATATCTGTTCAGGTTTTATGTTATCACTATTAATTTGCATGTGCTAAGTCACTGTTTACCCAAACACATATTCGTCTGAGTTCTGTTACTGAATGTAATAAATGAGGAAGGTACGAAAAAGAGGAAGGGAGGAAAGAACAACAATAAACAAACTCACAAAAATTGCATTCCATTCAATTAGAAAACATTATTTATGCCCATAGTTATTGGATTCTTTTGAATACTGGATAAAAACCAACACCCATCTCACAAGAACACATATAGAAATGTTAGAAGTATCACACTGTTTTTCCTTGAGCCCACAAAAAGCACCCACATTCTCTACCGTAAGTTTTCAAACTGTCCAGTAGAGCTGCTAGTTTGTGGCCCACAAATGTAAGAAGCCTGCTGCCTCTCTTGAGCTTTATGTAGCTTTGTCAAGTCACATATAATTAAGATCCTGGATGAAACAACAGTTGGTAAATTAATATATGCCTCCTATTCTGACAATCACTAGCTTTGCTAGCTTTAATGACAAAGCTGTAAGAAAATGTAGTTTACTGACATTCTTGACAGCTGTTAATAGTCTACTTTAAAAATTCAAAGCAACAACAACCAAAAAACAATGTGCACAAAGTTATACATCATCCAAAAATATTCTACTTGCTAAAATGTGAGGGGAAATCTAACCAAAAATAGGTTAATGGTTTAAAAACATGATAGAGCCAAATAATTAAATTCAATGCAGTAAAACAATTACTATTGGAATAATATTGCAACATGGAAATATGCATATGATGGTATCGTAATTATCTAAGGCTAAATTAAAAAAGAAAAACACAATTATATGCATGTTTCTATTATAACTGTAAAAATATTCTTACCAAAATAGACTGGAAGGAAATATACTAAAATTATAACCATGATTTTAAAATGATGAGAATATGGAAATGTTTTCATTTTCAAGTTTTCTATTATAGATTCTTATTATTTTAAAAATGAAAAAAATATTTTTAAAGAAAGCAAAAATTCAAAGACATAAGATAGCATATACATTTTTGAGTTACATACTACTGTACCATTTATAACCCTTGCAACCATCACTCTCAGCCCAATCCCTCCCCTCAAAGTAACCACTAACTGGCTTTTATTGTAATCTCATCTTATGCTTCTTTATGTTTTTAATTACCCAAGTACCCACCCCTTACATTATATTAGTCTTGTTCCTTTTTGAAAATGCTATGCCTTTGAGTCCTTTTAATCAACAAGTTGCCCTTTACCCTCTGAAGAACATGGGTTTCCCACAGCATGGCTTCTGCTAACTGCATTCTCATGGCACAATTCAGTTGTTCATGTGTCCTCAGAGGGCAACTTGCTGCAACTGATGGCTAGATCTGAGGCTTCATCAGACTCAGGCTTGATCCCTTGTTAAGACCTGGCATTTGATCAGGGAGCACATAATGTCTCACTGTCTCTTTTGTGATGTTAGCATCCATGGATGTTCAATGCTTAGAAAGTGTTTATCCCTCAAGGCATACAAAATGGTGATCTTCTATCATTTCTTTTTCATTTATCAGTTGAGATACATTAAAAAGAAACACTCAGTGGGGACAATTCATAATGAAGGAGAGAAACGTGTGACTATGTCCATTTACTTAGCATCTTCAAAATGATGAATTTATCATCTCCAAAGTTGACCAGTTAGTTCTCATCATTATACTCTCATTAATCTAAATGTATTTGACAATTACTGTTCTTGGCAAGTTTTATGGGTCAAAGTTTCAACAGTGAGACCTCTTCAAACTGGCTCTGGACTCCCTTTGGCAGGTCTTCAGTTGTCCCTCATAGCTTCCTTGCTCTCTGATTTGACCAGCTGCTCCTGCCTCCTCTTGTATATTTCCTACTTCACACCCAGAGATAGCCATTTCTCTAAGAAGCCTGGTTTCTTCAAATGGAGAAGGTGTTTCAAAACCATGACGTGGGTATCAATGATGCTCACGGCAGAATGACAAGCCAGGGAATTCTGGTGGACCATGTAGCTGAAGTTGCTTATCAAAAGCTAGTCCCATGGGGGCAGTAACAACCCATCACAAAATATAAGTCATACATCTAGGATGGTACTTGAGCAGGACCAGGTTGTGGAAGCAAGCTTTGGGAATAGGTAGCCAAACTCCCAGAGGACACATCAGCACTGCACCAACACCCTCCCCTCACTGTACTCCTGTGGCTATATGGGGATTGTGGACACCCAGCTGGAAGACAAGAAAAATACCTGTTTTGTTTTGTTTTGTTTATAGAGATGGCTGGCTCATTACGTGAAAGCAAGCTGAGGATACAAAACAGCATCTGTAGGGTGGCCTAAAAGATAGTGGCATGGAAATCCTTCCACCCAGTAGCCTTTAGGCAGTGAAGCAGTGAGCCATCTTAGGTAGAAGATAAAGCCCATATTCAGAAAACATGTGGACTCATGGACAGCAACAAATGGCTTGGTTGAGTAGCCAGAGACCAAGAACAAAAACTGGAGGAGGAGAAACAAAAACTCAGGATAGACACAGGAGAGCAAGCAGGCACTGGGAAGATCTTGGTAATGCATGCTAATGCCAGCCACAGAGCAGCCACCATGAAAGGGGACCAATCCACAAAGCAGAGGCAGAGGCCCAGCTGATGGAATCAGTCAGCCTTGCACTGGTTGCCCCAGTGCTGACGTAAGGGACATAGGGAAAAAGTAGCCCTGGTGACAGAATGGAGATTTCACATGGGCCCAACAGCATGGCTTCCCACTCACCAAGTTTCATCTAGACACAGCCACCACTGACCAACTGATGTCCCACCAACATAAACTCACCAAGCACCCTAGTCACCACCATTCCCCAAGGGAACCAACTAACATGACGGGGTGGGGTTGGGGAGTAACTGGGACCCCATCCATGCTGAAAAGGCCAGCAGGGTTCTGACATGTATTCCCAGGTGGCTGTTACTTTCCTGCCTTCAGGGCCTCAACCAGTGACCATGCCACAGAACACCACAATATGCGACTCACTTCACAGCATAGATGACACAGCAGCGGGCATGACCACAGCTCCTCCTGTTTTATTCTTTTATTTTAGACTCAGAAGCTGCTGTTCTGGGATAGCACTGGATGGCGCTGAGGTGCAGTGACACCACCAACTCAGAAAGGGAACTCCACGCAGGATTGCATCCTTCAGGACATGCAATGTGCATCAAAAACCCCAAAGATAACGGCACACCATGACCTCAAAAAGTTGTACATGTTTACAAAGCAAGAGTGCAAACAGGAATGGCTCCATCTACCATAATTTCCAAAGACCCATCAGGACACTGTACTGCCTGTCACTCAACTCCTGGTTCTGTAGGATGAGAGATCCGGGTCCCCAAACGGGTGTACTTTCATCAGGGAACATAGCAGAGCCCATTGAATTCCATGCTATAGCAGGTGGCTGTGTACAGGGACAAGGAGGGACAAGGAAGCAAAAAAAGCTTGCCAGGTATACCCAGCCAAGAGTAGCATGTGAGATCTCTGTTACGCCATGGCCTTGCAAACATTTGGTGTTACAAAATATTCACAAATGTTTTCTAGTTGGATGAGTTTTAAGTGGTATCTCACTGTGATTTCGATACATACTTGGCTAGGTTGAGCATATTTTCATACTGTATATTGGTCATTCATGTTCTTTTGTAAATTGCCTTTGTCCATTTTTCTATCAGGTTGTTATATTTTTCTTGTCTCATCTGTTGTAATTTTAATGTTTTAATGAATTTTTGTCATATATGTTTACAGATATAATTTTGTGTCTAATTTGCCTTTTACCTTCAGTTATGATACCTACTGTCATACAAATGTTTTAAATTTTAATGTGTCAAAGTTCTTTGTCTTTTCTTTTATCATATGTGATTTTTGTATCTGCATAATTACTCTTTCCATACATAAAGGTTATAAAAATGCTGCTTAATATTTTTAGAAGCCTTTAAAGTTGTATTCTTTATTTTAGAGTACTAATCTATCTAGAAGTAATTTTTGTGTAGGGTATGAGATAGGGACTCAATTTGTTTTTTCCATGCAGATCATCAAGTATCCCAAATAAATTGTTATTTGTTAAATAATCCATTTTCTCCCACTTTTTTCTACTATCACCTCTACTAGTACACCATTTTGAATAGTCCTGATTCTGGAATCTCTGTTCTGGTTTTTTCTTTGACTCATTTATTCAGCAAGCATTCAGACAGTACCTAATATATGTCAGGAAGTCCTGTAAGCACTTGGGTTACATAAGTGAACAAAACAGAAAAGACCCTACTCTCTTATAGGGAACACTCTCCAGTGTGGAAAGACAGATAAGAAACACTAAAACTCATAAACAAGTAGGTGATATAGTAAGTAGGACAGCACAAAGAACTATAAAACGTAAGAAAAGTGGAACAGGGTCAGAAAGATCTTTAGTGATGGGATTTTCAGTAGTGTTCAAGGTGTACCTCAAAGAGATGACTTCAAACAAAGACTCAAAGCAATGAGATTGTCAGCCATCCAGATAAAGGACAGAAGAAAGAGTCCTACAAAGGCACCAAGCCTGTGCCTACCATGTTGAAGGGACAGGAAGAAAGACAGGGGACTCAACCAGCAGAAACCAGTGGCACCCAGATGAGGTGAGTCAAAGTCTGCAGGGTTTTGTGGGGTCATGTAAGGTTTCTGGCCTGTACTCTGAGTGCAGTGGACAGCAGTGTCACATGCTAGGCAGGGGAGGAGATGACAAAACTTGGGTTTTATAAGGATTGCTCTGGCTCTCCTTTGCAGAGAGCAGACAGAAGTGACCCAAGCAAAGAAGCAGGGAATGTCATTAGGTGAGAGACTGTGGCAGTGGAGACCAGAGGGTGGCAGAGGAAGACAGGAGCTGCAGTCAGACTCTGCCTGCATTTCTGAAGATTACAAACAGGGTCCGAAAGAAAGAGGGGGTCAGGTTGACTCTAAACATATGCACTGGAGTGCAGAATACTGAAGATGGAGCAGATTTGCAGGGAAAGGGAAGGGATTCTGATGGCTCTGTTTTAATGAGCCATAATACCTAGCAGAGTAAGTCTTCTCATTTCAATTTTTTTTTTGCTATTCTTGGCCCATTACTATTCCAAATTTAGTTTAATATCAGCTTGTCAAGTTCCATGAAAATACCCTTTTAAAATTTTAACTAGAATTACATTGAATTTACAGATTATTTTGAAAATATTTTGTCATATTTATAATATTGCGTCCTCCTGTCAATGAATATAATATTCTCTATTTATTCCAATCTTCTTGGATACCCTTGAATATCATGACATAACTTTCTCCAAAGGTCTGATACATTTTATTAGATATAGTTCTATGTACTCTGTTACTTGTGTAGCTGTTATAAATACTCTTTTTTCTCTTATGACTTACTTCTGCAGTATAAAACATCACTGACTTTTGCATGCTTTCCTTATAGTCAGAAAACTTTGGAAATTCTCTTAATAGTTCTAATCGCTTCTCTCCACATTCTCTTTAATGCCCTATAGAGAAACCATATTTTGTACAAATGACAGTTTTATATCTGCCTATCCATTATTATTCTCCTTCCTTTATCTCATTTTATTGCATTGGCCAAGTCCTTGCACACAATTCTGAATAATAAGGTGATAGTGAGAATCTTGTCTCATCCTAACTTCGGTAAGAATGCTCTAGTATAAGAATGAGGTGTTCCTGGAAGTTTGCAGAAGATATACTTTATCATGTAGAAAAATTTTCCTTCCATTCATACAATGAGAAGCTTTTTATCATGCATGAGTTTTAAATATTAGTAATGCCTGCATCCTTTTAGACGATCAAATAATCTCCCTCCTTTAATATCTTAGGGTAGTATATTACATTAATAGGTTTTTCTAAACCATTCTGCAATAAATCTTACCTAATTTAAGCATTGTAATGCTGAATTACTTTTGCTATTTTATTCAATTTTTCATTTATATCCATAAGGCAGATTTGTCACATTTTTATTTTCTTGTATCCTCCTTGTATAGAATTGGTAGCAAGGCTTTACTGCTCCTATTAAAAGGATAGGCGATCCTCCTTCTTTTTACACCTCTATGTATTTGGTGAGGATTATTTCTTCACTGTAATTACAACAAAATTTTTTGAACCACTAAAATATTGTATCCTTGGAGAGGAGGAAAAGAGGAATCAGAGGATGTGTTGTTTTGCTAATATTTGTTTACTCGTATTTTCCTATTCATATTTCTGCTTTTAGAAATTTTCTTTACAGACTAACCTTAGTTTTCACTGATCCTCTTTAACTTTTCTGATTTTGCCTTTTCTTTATCATTGTTTTGCATTTTACTTTCACTTCATTCCCTACCATAACAATCACTGATAAATTTATTTTTAGTGTTATTTTCAATTATTTATTTTTAAATATTTCTATTTTCTAATATATGTTCTTAAGGTTTTAAATTTTGTCCTAGACACCCAAAATATTTAAACATGTAGTACTCTCACTAGTATTCTTTTCTAATAGATTTTCCATTTTATTTTCTTCATAATCCATTAGTTACTTAGGTGTATACATTTTCTTCAAATATGTCTGTTTTTAGTTTGTCTCAAAAATTAATTTCATGAGCAAATTTATATCCCGGGCATTGATGCTGTTGGCATCCTTCTTAGCATTAGATTGTCTGAATGCCCTGGAATTTGGTTCTGCAGGCTCACAGTGAGCAGCTGTACACACATGGGTGTGTCAACATGGGCAAAGGCAAGAAGCTAAAAGATGACCTTACCTGAAGGTCATCAGCTCCTAGGGTTAGTTTGTTGCTACAGCAACAGCCACAAGAGACAGGTGGGCCCTAGAGGATCTGCTGTGGACCACAAGAAGTGTCTCTTACAGAATACATATAAATTGCACTTTAGAGAAGATTTCATTCAAGATGACTCTAGCCTTTAGAAGTCACAGATAAAATGAATTCACTTGCCATTACTACCAGCCCCATCCCCACAAACTTCTGGAAGACACCACATTCTGTGCGAATAAAATTCTGAATTAATCAGAAAAAAGATTCAAACTACGTCATAATTGAAGCACCAAACAGATTTAAAGAACATCAAAATTACAACTGTGTCAATACATGAAATTTAAAATTTTGACACTGTTATGAAAATCACTATTTTTGGTCAAATCCCAAGCAACAGAAAGAGGGAGGGGGAGAGAGAGAGAGAGAGAGAGAAAGGAAAAGAGATAAAAGTTTTCCAAAAGTTCTGCTGGATATTTTCCTCTTGAAGAATTGTCTTTACTCAAAATGTTTATATGTTCTTTCTTATGAATATCTGTATCCATAGGATTTTCCATATTTTTGGAAATTTTTTTTAATTTGTGAGCTTCATATGAAATACCATATTCAGAAAAAATTTAAAGAAATTCCAAGTTTTCATTAAGCCCTTTTCCAAAACACACTGTCACTGCAATTTTTGACCTGACCAGTAAGAATCTGTAATTGTGTTAATAAAATGCTATTTTTCTAAAAATGTAATGACAACTGTGGCACTCTTGAAAGAAGTCTCCCCATATCCATTGTGTTCTTATGGTTCATGACACAAACTGGCTACGTAAGTCTGCTAATTAGTACGCCCCACTCTTTGCTAACCAGGGACCCCTTTCTCCAGCTCTTCCTGTCAGGTACCAATGAGTAACAGACCCTCCAACAGCAGGGGGGCCAGGAAGAGCAATCTGTTGGCAGGGTAGGAGCAACAGGGAAGCTGGCTCCATTAGAGCACTTGTGGCCACCACCTGTTCCTCCTGCACCGCGTCCAAACGCCCCCCTCTTCCACTCGATCCCCACTTTCAAGCTTCACAGAGAACACAGCCATGTTCACAGCAACTTCCAGGGCTACCTAGGAAGAAACCTAGGAAGTCCAGCTGTAGAACAGGGATGACCCAGCCACCGCGCTGCCGGATTGCATGCTTCCCGGCTCCACTGCAACTGCTGACAGCTGGAGCGACAAGATCGCTTTGCCTGGTTTTGCTTTCTGTAAAGTGCACCTTCACACTAGCTCAGACCATAGATCACCTATTTGAAATGGCTCCTAAATCAAAGATGTGATCCTCACGTTCCACCTACGAAAGCTCCAGAAGACGCTCATTTCCAGCTCCCTGCTGGGACTGCCTCGGTTAGGCTCCCTGACATCCTACATCCAGTACAGCCAACACCAAATGCACAAGCAAGTCAGCACCTTCTGAGGTCCCTATCAGATCACCTTTTCCCAGACCTTTATAGTAAAGCTGGAGGGACCATCATGTGTTGTCTCTTTCTTGTCTCGGCCTCAACAGTACCCTGGTCCCTCACTGTCTCTCCTTTCTTGACCAGCAGGACAATACAATGGTCCCCTGTCCTCTTCATCACGTCCGCTTTCAAATGTGTCACTTTTTCTTCCTTGAACCACAGATAGGCAAGATTCTCAAAGTAACACTACCTTTGATTCTAGGATTCCACTTCTAAAACTTAGCTTTAAAGAAATTTTTTTTAATTAAAAACACTGGTTTTCAGAAATCTAACAAAAAATCTTTTTAAAAAAGGACGAACTGAAAAGTATAAGAGGGACCATTAGGAGAGGGAAAAGGGAGAGAGAGAGGGTGGATACAATCAGAGCACAATACCAGCATGGATGGGAAGGTCAAACCCATTGATTTGTACAATTAAGATGGTTAATAATTATAATAACTTAAAAAAATGTTTCTTAACAGCCTACCTATAATAATGAAAATCTGAAACAATTTCCATTTTCAGTATTTTATTAAAGTATTTAAAAAATGATGGCCCACTCATAGTTTGAAGTAGACCATTTTGCATCCATTTTTCTAAGATTTAATTGTATGGAGAAGTATTCAAAATACAACACTAAGAAGGAAAACATCAGGATAGAAAAGAGTAAAGAATTTTTTAGATCTAATTTAATGTATATATGTTTAAAAATGGACCCAGGGGAAATAAACCAAAATGTTAACAGTCCTTAATACTTTTGATGAGGATTACTGGAGAGTTTTATTTTCTTCTTTGTACTCCACAGCAGAGTATAAGTAATGTCTGACTTTCTACAAGAAGTAGGTATTCAACTGTCATTATCAAAGCAAGTTTTTAAAAAACTATTTATGTGGACTGATTGATACTCTAGAAACACAAAAAAATGTTAGGATAAGAGTTGCTTCTGGTTGTTCTTGTCTTTATCAGTTTTCCAAATTGTCTAATGAAATTGGATTACTTTTACAACCAACAAAATTAAGGCTCATGACCTACCCTCAGCCGAAATGAACCTCCACCCATGACTACCACCCAACCATCACTTGTATAATTCACAACCTCCACCCCTATCTGCACCTATAGAAGTCCTCCCCCAACACCCAGAATAACTTCTGGCTCTTTCCACAATACCAGTCTCATACAGTCTCTCTTCTTGGACCTCCAGAGCATGTCCAAGGTGTCTTCACACAGGTCCTTCCATATTCAGCAATACGAGTGATTGCTGGTTCTGCGCAAGTCCTTCCTGCAGTGGACTCATCATCTCCCGGGGGTTCACCTGCCCTGTGTCACCTGACACAGTCTTGCATGTATGTGGCTCTTGGTGGGGAGGGGCTCTGTTGAACTGGAATTCTTTCAAGATTGAACAGTCCATGTTTAGCCCACTGTAGTGGAATGCCTAAAGGAAGGACTCCTGAAAACTCCAGTTCCAATTTATGGAGAGCTCAGCCTGCCTTTAAGGCTTAGGAAGGGGCAACTCAGTGATCATATGAGAACAAATGTAGCACTGAACACAGAAAAGCAGTTCTCATGCCACCTCTCCCTTTCCTCTTCCAAATTCCTGGGTTGTTTGGGGATGTGGATTCATGAGGGATGCATGTGGGCTACTTCTATTATACTTGTGTGTGAAACCCCCATGTGGCCTCAGGTGACCTCCCCATGTACTCTAGACCTCGCTTTCCTCAGCCTAGGACAGAAAGCACACTATGCAGAGTCCTTGAGGGCACCTGCTGAGAGCACAGCAAGTGCCACACACACAGTGGATGCTCAGTCAGTGCCAGCTACCATCCTTTTCCTCAGTTTCCTTCTTGTTCCACCTCCACCCTTACAATGTGCCACAGACCCAGGATTCAGGCTGCTGTCTATTCCTCTGTAGCTTCCTGAAAACCAGCCCAGCCACCAGCTGTGTAGATGGCTGGCTCCTGTGAGTAAGCAAAGACCAGGGGCTGAAGGGCAGTGTTGCTGTCTTACTCTATTCACAGCAGGGACTTTAGTTGCACCTGGTAAAAGCACACAGCTCTGGCAGCTCTGGGGGACAGCATGAGCCTACGGGGCTCTGCTTGGATGGCATTTTCTCATGCTCAGGGCTGTTACGGGTGCAATGCACAAGTTCAGCATGTTTCCAGGGCTCTCCTCCCCCAGTTCTGCATCCTCTACAGAGGACACAGGTGATGCCTACAAGAGAGCCCTAATCAGGTAACAGACTGATACATCCAGCCACAGCTGGACAAATGTGGGTCCTTTGTCATAAGAGGAACTGTGCAGAGATGGAGAGTCGCAGGGGATAAACGCAATGGGGAACTCAAGAGGCCTGACCTGGTGACAGATACTGGCTGTGTGGCCAAAGCACCACTGCAGGTCTGCCACCCTGCAAAAAAGTGGACAGGAAAAAGGGGTTGGAGATGGGCTTCAACTCTAAAATGCTAGAGTTGGCTCCCAGAGAAGGTTAATGAACACAGGGTACAAATGTAAACATTTCAGTGTGTTGTTGATACCAAGTTTACCTTTTCACAAACCTATACCATGTTAAATAACTCAGCAGACATCTTCTTTTCAATACTCCTAATGGAAAACTACAAAATTTTAGAGTGCTTTCTGCTAATAAGAGAAAACATATAGCAAGTAGGGTCTGATTGATATTTTCAATATTTGATGACAACTAATTACTTTCTGTCCACATCAGTTCCTAATGCTGCTTTAATTTGATTGAGCATTCTTTTCAGTCTTTTCTCTAACTTAAAATATGGCCAGATATGCACATGTACACACCCGTGACACTGCTGTGACTTCATGCCGTGATAAATTCAGCTCCAGGTTCAGTGTACACAGGGCTCTGGTTCAGCCTTTCTCCCGGGAACATTCCCGAGAGAGTTCTAGGTCTTCATTTTTCAAAAGGGTTTAAGAACCAGAGCCCTAAGGTTGGGAGGACATTACCTCTTGTCTAGCTCAGGTTGCCTAGTAATGTCCCAAACTCCCGTCATATCATGTCACGCGGTTATCCAGTCAAAGCTCAAATCACAGTGCACCCCAGGAAGGAGTCCAAGCTTCCTCTACAAACCTACAGACAGCTAGAAAGCTCTTCCTATACTGAACCAAAACCCCGAAATTTCTCTCCCTTGAGGTCACAAAGGACAAAGTTAGACCATTTTCTTCGTGACAACTTGCTGACCCACCGAGCAGATGAGCACAACTCTGGGAACAGCAAAGAGCTCCCCCTCTGCAGGTTGAATACAGTAAGTTTATAGATCTGCTCCACACTGGACACCTTTTTGGGTCTATTGCCATGTGCGCTCCTCAGAATGTGACCCTGTGTGCTTGCACTCCTTACAGGACAGCGGGGCCACATGGACTGTGCAGGCATGAACCAGTGAGGTTGTGCATTCCTCTGGACAGGATGCCCACTGTACCAGGAAGCCTCGGCTTCTCCAACCAGCTCCCTGGACGCAGCATAGTTCTCCAGGTCACTGGACAGCATGAGGCTTTGCGTGGTTTCTGGTGGGTTAGGTGATAAAAAAGGGTTCCACAGCTGGTAGCACCTCAGTTGCAGAGAAGCAAACTTGCCTGAGGATATGAGGCTGGCTGAAAGTAAGCAGGGGGACTTACACAGGACCTAACAAGTCTGCTCAACAGCTGGCCTGGGCCAAAGACAAGAAAGCTTTAAGAAAACAAAATTAGCATTCAGTCTGAGAAGGAGGCTTTACTTATTTTCTACATCCCAGATGTGTCTGCCATGGGCTCTGCCTTCTCTAAGGTACTGGCAATTGAATTTTCCCTTCAAGAGTGGGTAGGAGATCTATGGAATGTCAGTGAACAAATGGCCGTGACATTTGCGGTGGGTGTAGATTAACATAGTGGAATGCTTTTGGTTCCAGCTTCCTCCTTACAGAAAATGCAGTACATATGGATGAGGGAAAGAGACCCCAGATGGAGGAATTTTCCTGAAAGGTCCCCAAAGCAATCTGCAGCCACAGTATGATCTCCTTCTTAGTTTTCTTGAGAAGCAGTAAAACATCAGAGAAAGGTGAGAGTCCACCTGGGTCACTGCACTTCCTCTCGAAGGAGGGAGACAGCTGGAGGATTATCAGTGAAAAGCCAAGCCTTTCACTTTACAGGTTATGAAACAGAGGCCCACATGATAACTGGTTTGAGATGCTAAGTGTTCTTATCATGTCAAGCAGTATTAATGAGACCCCCAGTGACCTGGTGAGGCACAATCTTGCTCTAGGAATAAGGTGAAAGGAACACCAAAAGCTACAGGTCTCTGCCACCAGTTTAGCACAAATCCCACAGTATGAACCAAAGGGTCCCAGAGGGAGCTACCTCACTTGAATAGCATTGTAGGTTCTTCCCTCAGCCACCCATCTAGTGAACCCAAGAAATGAAGACTTCCCATCTTTCCCTGGTAGGCCACACAGTCATATATTTTATTTATTTATGGAATGGGTTTGATACTTCCTCTTTCACTTTCCTATTTCTCAACTATTGTTCTCTCTTGAAAATATCTTCCTTTTAGCAAGGATTGACATTCAGTAGATGGTCAAAAATGTCAAATTCAGTAAAGCTAAAAGATACAAAATTAACACACAAAAATCAGTGGCACTTCTATGCATTACTCATGAATTAGATAAAAAAGAAATCCCATTTGCAATAAGTATTTTAAAAAGAGCTAGAAATAAATTTAATAAAGCAAGTAAACGATTTCTGCAATGAAAACTATAAAACACTGATGAAAGAAACTGAAAAGGATGTCAAAAAAAGTGGAAAAACATGCCATGTTCACAGATTGGAAAAATTTATATTGCTACACTGTCCATACTATCTAAAATGATCTACAGATTCAATGCAATTCCTATCAAAATACCTGTGACATTCTCCACAGAAAGGAACAAGAATTCTAAAATCATATGGAATCACAGAAGAGTTCAACTGGTCAAAGTAATCTTTGTCAACAAGGATAAGGCTTGGGCACCACAATACCCATCTTCAAAATATATTACAAAGCTATAGAGACCAGAAGAGCATGACAATGGCATAAAAATAGACATATAAGCCAGTGAACTGAATAGAGAACCCAGAAATATATCCATGTATTTAAAGACAACTGAATATTTCTTTTTTTGAGACAGGGCCTCACTGGGTAGACCAGGGCAGCCTTGAACTCAGTATATAGCCCAGGTTGGCCTCAAACTCATGGTGATCTTCCTACCTCAGCATCCCAAGTGTTGAGATTACAGACGCATGGCACCACACCTGACAACAACTGATTTTTGACAAAGGTGCTAAGAACAATTGTGGAAAAAGAAAATTCCCTTTAATAAACATTGATAGGGAAACTGGATATTCATATACAGACAAATGCAGCTGAACTCCTTTCTCTCATACATAAAACCCAATTCAAAATCAAGACAAATTTGGGATTCACAACTATGACACTATTAGAAGAAAACATAGGGAAAATGTGACAGGACATTGGTTTAAGCAAATTTTTTTTGGTAAGACATCAAAAGCATTGACAGCGAAGACAGCTAGTCTGCCTTCTGGGGGCCTGCGTGACCCACGTGGACTCCAGGAAGAGAAACATGCGCGCCCGCCCCCCAATACGCCTACCAGCGCGTGGGCTAAGAATCAAGGACAAAGCCCCCGCTCCCTACCCCACCCCGCCCCCCAGTAAAGCAACCTGCTGGTTCAGAGGTCTAGCTAAATTGATAGCAACTAAGGTACATAAAACAACTAAATGCTAGTATTGTTTTGTTCATTTTGCAAGCCTGGGGTTGGCAGCCTGAACATCTCTTTGGAAGATGACAGTACCAATGTACCAAAAATAGGGGATTCTCTTCTGTCTTGTCTTCGAGGCCCAATATTGTTCTCATTGTTTTGCTTTATTCTGATTAACTTTTTTTGGCCTTATTTTATACTCTGTTTTTATTGGTTTTATTGGTTTGTTTGTTTGTTTGTTTGTTTGTTTTGTTTTGTTTTGTTTTTGGTTTGATTTTACTATACCTGTTGGAATGGTCAACTATTCTGAAAATAACAAGATATACTATAGTAGCTATTGTCTTCATAGTATCTTTCTTTGAAGTTCTATACCAGTTCTACTGCTTTGCTTTGACTTTGTTCTGTTATGTTTTGTTGGATTTTACTATCTTCAAAATTAAAAAACAAAAAAAAAGCATTGACAACTGTAAAGGTTGATTGACTGCGTCAACTTGAGAAGTTTAGATGCTTACCTAAATCAGTTCAGCAATTCTCCACCCTGGGGTGCAGAGGACCCACCCTGGAGCAGCTCTTCTACTGAGAGAGGATCATTGCCCAGATGGTATAAAGGGGAAATGAGGAAGAATGGACTGGCGTCTATTCTTCAAAGGAGCTCCAGTCTTTGCCTTCATCTTGGACTTCATCTCCTGGATTCCAGCACACTCTTCAGCTTCTCTCATAGACATTTCAGCTTTCTGGCATAGATTCTTCAGCCTCCCAGTATAGACCCATCGGTCCCCTGATGTGGACTCACATGGACACTGCAGTGAGCCCTAGACCTTGGACTGAATCCTTCAGTTTCCAGTGTGCAGACAGACCCTCTGCACTCTTCCTTACCCAACTCTGTGGTTGACCATCACAAGATGATCTTGTAATTTCTTATACATTTCTATACCTTGTGTTACATCTGTTTCTCTAACAAACATGACCAATACAAAAACAAAACCAAAAACACATAGATTAAACTGTTTCTGCACAGGGAAGAAAACAATCAACAGAGTGAATAGATAACTTACAGAATGGGAGAAAAATCTTTGTAAACTATTCATCATCTGACAAGGAATTAATATTCAGAATAGGGCCAGGCCAACCACTTCCTGTGAGCCAGAAGCAGTCATGCATCCTGGGAAGAGAACCAAGAGAACCACAGCTAAACCCTTCCTGTGAGCCAGTGGCAGTCATGGACTGGGCCAACTCCTTCTTTTGAGCCAGCCGGCTCATGGGCTAGAAGACAAGAAGTGCCAGGCGCTGCCCCACACCCCTCTAAGCAACCAACTGATTTGGAGAAACACAGGCTGAGATGATAGCCATTGAAGTGAAAAAACAACTTGATGCCTATATTGTTTAATTAACTTTGCAGAACTAAAGCTGGTAGTCTGCGCATCTATTTAGAGGATAACAATATGCAATACAGCAACTATGGGGGATTCCTTCTGAAAGTGGTAGCCATTGTTAATTCCTTATTATCTTGCTTTAAAACCTGGATCATTTTCATTGTTTGGTTTGGTTTGGTTTTATTCTGTTTTGTTTGATTTTACTATATCTGATGGCATGGGCAACTATTTCAAAGATAATAAGATATATTATGGTAGCCATTGTTGATTTCCTATTATCTTGCTTTGAAGTCTCATATTAGTTTCATTGTTTCGTTTTGGTTGGTTTTATTCTGTCCTGTTTTGTTTGATTTTATTATGTCTGATGGTATGGGCAGCTATTTTGAAGATAACAAGAAGCATTAAGGTAGCCATTGTTGATTACCTACTACCTTGTTTTGAAGTCCTGTATCACTTTCACTGTTTTGTTTTGGTTGGCTTTATTCTATTTTATTTTGTTTGGTTTTATTTTCTTTAAAATAAAATAAAAATAAAAAATGATATTCAGAATAAGCAAGGAACTTAATTCAATAGAAGGAAAAAAATCTGACTTAAAAGTAAATGATGATTTGAATAGGTATTTTTCAAGAAAACATACAAATGATCAACTAATATATGAAAAAATGCCCAACATCATTAATCAACAGGGAAATGCAAATCAAAACCACAAGGATATATCATCTCACTCCAGTTAGAATGGCTATTCTCAAAAAGACAAAGAAGGACTAGTGTGGTGCTTCATGCCTGTAATACTGGCACTTGGGAGGCTGAGGTAGGAAGATCTGGGCTACATAGTGAGCTCAAGCCCAGCCTGAACTACACAGTAAGACCTTGTCTCAAAAAAAAAAAAAAAAAAAAACATACTGAAGATGATGCAGAGAAAAGGAAACTCTTACACAATATCGTTGATAGTGTAAACTAACTCAATCATCATGGAAAAGAGTATGCAGGTGCTCTCTAATCCAGCAGTCCCACTACTAAGTAAATATCCAAAGGAAAAGAAATTAGCATGTTTATTGCAGCATTATTCACAATAGTCAAGATACAGAATCTATCTAAGAGTCCATCAGTAGATAAACTAATAAAGATAATGTAGTATAAATATATAAAGAAATATTATTCTGCCACAAAAATATGCAAGTCTCTCATTTGCAGCAACATGAGCTTGAAGAACATTATGTTAAATAAAATAAGCCAAGCACAGAAAGTCAAACACTACATATACTTACTCATTTGTGGAAAATAAAGAAGTTGAGCTTACAGAAATAGTAAAATAGTAATTATTTTAGAGGCTGGGGAGAAGAAAGGTGAAGAGGAAGTCAGAGATAGGGGCCAGCTAATGGGTACAAAATTACACTGAGGATGGATATGTTTGACTGTTCTATATGGCACAGTAAGGTGACCAGAGTTAGCGATAATTTATTGTCTATTTCAAAATAGCTAGAAGAGACGACTTTGAACAACCCTAACATAAAGAAAGGTAAATGTATAAGATGATTTGATTATTACACATTATATGCACCAGGGGTACCCCCACCGTGTCCCATAAATATGTATAATTATGGGCCAATTAAAAATAAAAAGAAATGTTAGCTCCTTTCATTTAGCACCATTATCTTATTTCTCTCCTGAGTCCCTTGAATACCACCCATCCAACAAGTACTCAGAAAACACAAGGCCAGTGAGATGCCTGCCCCATAAAGGGTTTTGGCCCATCAACAGCTCCAGCCCTCAGAAGTTTCTGGAAGTCCCCTTGAGACTTCCTCAAAGTTTCTCTACATCTTTTTACTTTTCTGTTCAAAGCTTTGTGTACATGTGCATGTGGGTAGGTGTGGGTAATGGGGTCTAACTCAGGGTCCCTGCACTGAGCTATATCTCCATGACTTTTTAGTTTAGTTTCTTTTTTTTTTTTTTTAATTTATTTTGAGGCAAGGCCTTATTAAGTTGCCCAGGCTGGGCACAAACTTGCAATCCCTCCTGTCTCAGTCCCCCAGAGTGTTGGGATTATGGGTGTGTACCGCCATGCCCAGCTTCAAACCTTCTTTTCCTCAAATTTTAACTATTATTTTTTACTCAATTGTGGGCAAATAAAGTAACTGAATATAAGCGATTTTATCCTATTTCCATCACCAATGTGCAGAATATCACTCATTCATCTAATAAGTATTTATATTAAGGAGCTATATGTGAGAGTAGGTCCTGGAAATACACAATTCAGCCCCTATTGTCAAAATGCTCAGAGGACAGGAAAAGGGACAGAATTAATAACTGAAAATCTAACCACAGGGGAAGGTGAGAAACCACACCTGATGAACACACAAGCACAAGGACACTTTGGGATAAGGGGTGGGGAAAAGTCACTGTGACTTCGCAACTGACCGGGGTTGCAATAAAAGAAAAACAGGTTAGAGAAATGGGTGCACCCTGAGCCCCCAGCACAGGCTGATAGAAGTTGTATTTAAAAAGAAGGCATTAGGACAGCTTGGAAATGGGTTCTTAGGTGTTAGACAAAGGAGCGGAGCCATCCTCTCCAGCAGACGGATGCTGCCATCATCCTGTGGTTTGAGAAGCATCCCCGTCAGGGCTGTATTTTCTCACTCAGGGTGAAGATGACAGATGGGCAGAGGGGCCCTCAGCGCCACCCACTGGAATCCATGTCCACTGCCACCACCACCACCAACTCTTACTCTTTCAGATTCAGTCCTCTTGGCTCTTGAGGAAAAGGGGGCCAGACAAACCTGGTACAATAGTTTAATTCTGGGGTTTGGGGAAGGTAGTGGTTGAGGCGCTGGTTTAGATGAGAAAGCAAGACTTCTGTGAACAAGAAGAATATAGTTGCTGATCATAGATATCCAACATCCCATCCCAATGGTTCATGGTTATGGAAGAGTTAAAAGATATATACAAAGGCTGATTTGCTTCACTGGTAAATTTTGGTCTCATTATAAGCACAGATCTCCTACTCTAGATCACAACGCAGCATGCTGTGGACCTGGGCTCTGCGCCACACGTGGAATGGGCTGGAGCACATCTGACTGCGGCGCTGCCATTCCGTGCATGGGGAAACTGCCCTTATCCCATGAGATCTGTGTATAAGCAATGTGATTCTGAGTGGCTTCATGCAGTCCATTCTATCTCAAAATGCAAATAACATGGATTTCTAAGCAGAGCACTAATAATGCCTAAACGTTCTCTATGAAGGATTTGCTCTATTTTTAGATAATGCATTGTTTTATTTATTTTTAATTTAGAAATAAAAATTGTACATATTTATGGTGTATGATGTGTCTTAATGTCTACATTTGGAATAATTAAATCAAGCTAATTAACACACCCATCACCTTACATGCTTCCCATTTTGGTGTGGTAACAACACTTAAATCAGCCTTTGAGCAATTTTCAGGAATGCAGTATTTTACCTATAATCACCAGGATAACAGATCTTCACAAATTACTCCCCTGGTCAGACTGAAATTCTGCACTCTTTGAACAATGCCTCCCACCCTCCTTTCATGCTCCTGCCCCAACTGCTGATAATCACCACTCTACCCTCTGCTTTTATGAGTTTGACCTTTTTTAGATTCCACATATAAGTGAGGTCCTGCAGTATTTGTCTCTCTGCCTGGCTTATTTAAAAGAGCACAGTGTTCTTCATGTAGGCACAAACGACAGGATGCCTTCATTTTTAAAGCCGAATGGTACTTCCTTGTGCATATGTGCCATGTTCTCCTTATCCCTTCACCCACAGATGGGAACTTGGGTGGATGCCACACCTTGGCTGCTGTGAATGTGAGTGTGCAGAGGTCTCTTCAGGACAGCATTTTCGTTTCCTTTAGGCGTCATTCACAAGAAGAACTGCTAGATGAAATGATGGCCCTATTTTTAATTTTTTTTAGCTTCTTCCATACTGTTTTCCATAAAGGCTTTGCTAATTTACATCCTCAGCAACCATGGGAATACTCACCAACAACTGTCAACTTTTGACTTTTTTGTAATAGCCAAGATACTGTTATTTTAAAGGCTCGTTTTAATTCTTAAAACAGAGGGATAAAAAACATTCTACAACTAAAAATGTACAGCATTGGAGAAGGGTCCAAAGGGTACAGCGGAAGCATTTTTTGCTTTTTTGTTTTAATTAAAGGCACTGTGTGTTCAGGACAAAAGCACTGGACTAGGAGGCAACAGCCTCCCAAATGGCATTCCCTGCTGCTTCCCCTGACATCCTAAACATTCCATCTCTGAGTGATTCTTTGTTAAAATGTGTCATATTATGTCGCTTCTCTGCCAAAATCTTCTACAGATTTCTATAGCAAAGGCCAAAATCCCCACAGTTACCCATGGTCCCTTGATAATCTAACTGCTTCTTAGTCTCTGACCTCAGCCCCTCCTCCTCTTCTGCCTATTACACTCCAGTTTACAGGCCTCCTGCTCAACCTTCTCCCGCCTCCGGGCCTTTGCACTTACATTTCTCCTGCCTGGACACTCTCCCCACAAATCTCTGTGTGACAGCCTCTGACCTTGAAAGAGCTTTGCTTAAAAGTTATCATTTCATTAGTGCCTTCCTGACTATCCTATTTGGAATCAAAATCCCTCAAACCCAGCCTGGCGTTTTCCATTCTCCTCTCCTGCTTTCCATCCATCAACACTCAGCACAATCTCACATCCCATGTGCTTTACACATTTATTTTACTTCCTGTCCCATCTTACTATGGTGTAAGCTCCTTGAAGGGGAGACTATTTTTCTGCTTGTCTTCTGCTTCAATAAAGAAATTGATGAGCCAGCAAATAAATAATCTAAGTATTCAACCTTGTCCTCTTCACCAACTAGTAGCCTGACTAGAAAAATCATTTAACCTCTCTGAGCCTCACTTTTCTCATCTCAGAGTTAACTGCGAAGAACAAATGAAATCACACACATATGAAAGTTAAATGCTACATGAACAAAATGTTTTATAATGTGGTCACTGACACATAAGTGGAAAAGCCAGTTGGAGGTGGTGATGTTGGTTTACACTCTTGCCATTACAAGGTAGGTTACAAATGTCCTACACAAGAGAAGAAACAGGAACATAAATTTATGAGTTACCAAAGCACTCAGAGCTACTGAAAAGCTATTTGTCATTCAGCTGGTGCCACCGCCCAGTTGTTTATCATGTGTCACTGCAGTCCTGGGTGTTGACACCAGGATTAAAGCACAAGCTACCCACTTGGGGACCCAGCTGTTGTTTTTTACATGTGGGAAGGAGGGCTGAATGTGGATCCACACCTCTGGGCCTTCTCCAGCTTGTGGTCACCACACTACACATCTCTGTCTCACAGATGCAACAAGAGGCCAGCCTTAAAATATGCAGCCTGAGCAAGGTCTGTATCCCTGCAGCCTGACAGCTCACATGCCCCATTGCCTCTGGCCTTGGTGTATTCCTGAAGTTTCCCAGAGGTCCCTTAGTGTCCCTTACAAGACGAACACAAACTCTTCCACTCTGCCTGGTCTTCAGTGCCACCTCTTGTCTTTAATACCAGTTCCCTTTCCAAGGAAAGGGAGCTCTGGTGGGGAGAGTCTACCAAATCCCGATACGTGAGTATGAAAGGTGAGATGAAAGCTGACGCTCCTTCAACCCCAAAACATCTTCAGCCTGTGCTGACAAGTGACAAAATGATGGGCAGGAAGAAACTGGAGAAGACTCATCATTCGCGAACACTGAGAGTCAAAGCATCTTACAGGGCTCTTTATGGGAGATGAGATGGGGGGCACATTTCTTTACCCACAAAAGGAATGGCCTGATGCCTGAGGAAGGTTGGTTCCACAAGACACACTTGAGGATGACTCCACTTCTGCAAATATCCTTTTTAATTTCTTCATCATAAGGTCTGCAGTGAGATGTCATTAATTCTTCCCATGCTGTCCTGAGAGTCTGGAATCCTGGAAGGACAAATAATGGGACCTACCCCCATAGGACACCCACCAGCTAGTGCCACTGCTGCTCCCAGTGGCAGGGGCTTCAGCACAGAAACTTGGTCAAGGTCAGCTACGACCCCTGGTCTAGGTCCTGAGGTGCTGATACCATCCAGGACGATGAACTCCTAGCATCTGCACAATGACTTCCAATGGTTGTGGGTGTGTTAACATCCCTACACAAGAATGCAGGAAAAGGCCACAGGTCCTGTCAATGTTCTTCACACTACTTGGGCCTCAGCTGTGGCAAGTGGAATGCCTGCTTCTCAGCTCAGATTAAATTTATTGCTTCAACTGAACACTACTCCTACTCCCCAGGGCTTCAGTAGCAACATTTTCATTTCTTCCTGAAAAAATGGGACAGTCACTGTTGGATTCTGATTGAAAAAAAAAAAAACCCTAAGCCCAACATGATATCACATACCTGTAATCCCTCCATTCTAGGAGACTGAGGCAGGAAGACTGTAAGTTTGAGCCCAGTCAGGGGAATTTATTGACTCAGTGTGACTCCATCTCAAAATAAAAAATAGAAAAGGGTGGCTGAGGTTGTAGTTCAGTGTGAAGGCCCTGGGTTAAATCCCCAATGCCACCAAGAAAAAAAAAAAGAAGAAGAAGAAGGAGAAGGAGAAGAAGAAGAAGAAGAAGAAGAAGAAGAAGAAGAAGAAGAAGAAGAAGAAGAAGAAGAAGAAGAAGAAAGAAAGAAAGAAAGAAAGAAAGAAAGAAAGAAAGAAAGAAACAACTGTAGATTGTACCGAATAATTTTATTTTTACTACTTGATTTATACACAGCATCATTCCGCATGAAAAATTTAGGTCAGCTTATAAACATGCATGTATACATACATCTATGTGTGAGATTAAAAAATAAGTGAGTCAGTAAAGAGCTCCCACTCACAGAATTTGGCAGGAATAACTATGGGAAGCTTTATTGACACTGCCTGTGAAACTAAAGTCTGGAAAATGCACTCTGATAAGTGTGTCTCCTGCACCCTCAGACTCTTTGGTCATTGACGCCAAAGCGTGCAAAAGCGCTCCCAGGGAAAGGCCAGCTGCTGGTATGCACTATGGACAGCATTCGTGAGGCGGCTTTGGAATTTCCTGGCTGCTTGCCCTTTTTACAGTTCAGTATCTTGAAAGTATTCCTTATCTAGAAGTAAGACCTCCAGCCTGCAGGCTGTCTTGGGAGTTGGTTCTAATCCCGGGCCACTGAGGGTCAGAACTTGAACTCATATGGCAGCATATCCTCTAGTCATAAGATCTGGGGCAGAAATGAGCAGCTACCTTCTGCCACCTGAGCTATGCTGGGGTGATCTGTCTTCTGCGATGTTTGCAACCATCTGAACAAATGGGTATGACAAGGGAAATGGTCATCTGAGCAAATGAAAGTCGCTTCCACAATTTGTGAAATTACTTTGAACTGAAGCAACTATCTGTATATATCCCATTTCCTCATGTTATGCATGTCACCCATGCTCAGACCCACAGAGCAACATAGCAGACACAGGGACATTAAGTTGTATCCTGCTTTAGTGGTCAGACTGGTCCCATGATGACCACATCATTCATAAAGAGAGGTTTCTTTTTGTAGAAGATTCTACTTCAAAAATAAAGGGAAATGCTAGAATTAGAATTCAAATACAGTGACCCTCAGTAGCCGTGGAAAATTAAACCCAGCCCCCTTCTAGTCCCAAAGACACCAAAGCCTGAAGCTGCTGAGGTCCTTTACATAAAATGGCGTGGTATTTGCTTGTGACCTATGCACTCCTCCCGTGTACTTCTGAATCATCGTGCTGGTCACTCATAATACTTACTGCAATGCAGATGCTATGTCAGTACATAGTCACCATACTGTATTATTTAGAGAATGATGACCAAAAAAAAATGACTGTTGATGTTCAGCAGAGAAAAAAATCATTTCAAAATAATTTTCCATCTGCATTAGGTTGCACCCACAGAAGTAGAACCTCAGATACAGACAGTCAACCCTACCTTGCAATCTCCAGTAAAATAACAGATCACTCAAGGATTAATAAGGGCTATTCCTTCATCAAAGGAGAAAGAATCAGTCATTTAATGCCTCATGAGTGACTTAAACAGCTCCACTCATGGATCTGATCAGGTCTCTAACTCCCAGTTGGAGGAAAATACTGAGAACAGAACAGGACCATTCGATTCAGAATAAGAGAATGTATCAACAGCAAGGAAAAGAGAGAGGGAAGTGAAGTTACAGATTATAAGAGCCCAAACAAAACACCTAATTGCAATGGAAAGACAGGTAAAAATTGTCTCATGAATATGAGACCACAGGGGAAATACAGACTGAGTAGATAGACAATATTACTGTGGAGTAATAAAAAACGTTTAGGTACCACAAAACTCATTCTTGTAGTAATGTCTTTTAAAAGTATATACAAAAATATTCATGGGTGAGCCAGTGTGATAGCGAACATTGGCTTTTTAATAACTGGGGGTGAAGGAGAGGGAGCAGTAGGAGCACAGATGAGATGCATGAAGCTACGACCAGCACTGGCAGAGGCTTCGTGAGGCTTCGTGACACTGGTCCCTCCATTTTCACGTGCGCTTCAACTGTTTCACAATAAAGATGTTAAAAAACAAAAACAAAAAAAAAAAAAACTTCTTTAACTCACTGAGAGAATTAGAGATAGAAAATTTCTTAAAAGATATCTGGCCCATCGATTGCTTTAGACACAACACAACGAACTTGACTGAGTGAGGCCCAGCAGAGGATGGTGGCACCAGCAAGGGTGCATGGATGAGTCATCCCTGCAGGCTGTCCCGCACCCAAAGGGAAAGGCAGTGTAGCCAACACTCACGACACTTTCCTGCTGTGCCTTCAAGAGTGGTGGCAGCAGTGCTGTTAACCTTGCATGTACTGTGTCCTCTTCGTGAGTACCCTGGACAGATTTCTTTCTGACCCTACAGTCAGAAATTTTTATGATCCCCTACCCCCGCTGCCACATGTATGTTCTCAAGATCAAGTAAAACTGAAACCTATCACCACACTGCACCCAGCAGCACTCTACTACAAATGAAAGAAATATACAAGAACAAAACAACCAGTGTTAACAAAGTTGTGGAGTAATGGACACACTTGTGCTCTGGTAAGTGGGAATGTAAAAGTGCAGCTAAGCTGGAAATGGCATGGTCGTTTCTCAAAACATTAAATACAGAATCACCAAAGGCTCCAGCAATTCCACTCCTGGGCATTATCACCAAAAAAAAAATTAAAAGTAAGGGCTTCAAGAAATATTTGTATTCTCATGTTCACAGCAGCCAAAAGGGGGAAACAACCCAAGCACCTATCAGTGCATGAACAGACAAGCAGAAGGCCATCTACACATACAATGCATTACCAGTTGTAAAAAAGAAGAAAATCCTAACATACACTACAGTGTGGATGAACTGCGAAGACATTGTGCTGTGTGAAATAAGCCAGTCATAAAAATATTCCACTTAAAGGCAGTCCTTAAGAGTAGTCAAATCTATAGAGGTGGAAAGTAGAATGGGGATTATCAAGAACTGGAGAAGAGGAAATGGACATATGTACTAATGTAGGTACATAGGTTTAGTTTGGGAAGATGAAAAATTTTGGAGATTTAAAGTGATGATGATTGCACTTCAGTATGAATGTACTTAATGCCATCTAACTGCAAGCTTAAAAATGATTAAAATAATAAATTTTACATTATGTATATTTTGCTACAATAAAAAATAAACTCAGTCATCCACTAACCGATCTTTCTTCATGCTGTTGCTAGGAAACACAGAGCCAAATTTGTAAACAACTTTTATAAATTATATAGGATTATGAAATGCATTCTTTGTGTATTTCCTTTTGCTTATTTTTCATTGGCCTGATATTTACTGAATTCTAATATGTTTCTTTGCAATGCTTTATACATGTATTTTGATTTTCCTTTAACCAATTTTATAACAAGTCTCAAGATAAAGAGTTGGGGAGAGTAAGATGAAGAGAATATTTTATATTATCTGTGTTGCTCCATATTGCTCAGTGTTTTTCTTTAAAATGCTACTTGAATTAAATTAAATAACAAGGAATCTTTTTAAAGGATTTTGTTCTCCACATCCATGTTTCCCTTCTTTAAAAAGTTAATAGAAAGCATAGAAATAGAATTTATTTTTTTCTCCTGTACATCCTATTTAGCATATTTTTCAAAACTTAAAAAAAAATCAGTCAAGTAGGTAGTCGTGTACACTAGAATTGATGGTGAAAACACTAACCACAATTGGCCAACTTCATAGTTGAGGTCAAAAGGGAATTGTGGGTGTTTCCGAAGTGCTCTACAATGACCCGGAAGGAATCCCTGTGTGATGTAGGCCTGTGGAGAGGAGCTACGGGAAAAGGTGATGGCAGGACCTGCCAAGGGAGATTGGGTCTCCACCCATGCTCTATGTGAACTCCAGGATCCCTAAGTCAAGGCATCACCTGGCATTATGACGGAGAGGTGCCCAGTTCAAAGGGGCTGACTGCTTTTGGGGTCCCTCTCCTGGGGCCTCATCTCCAGCTGGCCTGACTGGGATTGTCAGTGGTCCACCTGGCAGCAAGGGGGCTCCTCATGAGAGCTGTGACCCATTCTCTCACAACCCTCTCACTCCACCTCATGCGTAGGTGGCCTTCTCCCAACTTCACAGATGAGGGGTGGCCACAGAGGAGGCAAGAAACTGGTCCCACATCACACCAAAGTTTCTCTGACTCCAAGGACCTCTGTGAATTCTCAGTTCTTTATAGACGTCACAACTTTCTTGTGGAGGAGGGCTTACTTTCTGTTTCTTATTTGCATCCCAAATGGTTGAAGTTTATGGATAAGTGATCTCTAAATAAGTAAAGTGTTATTTTGTGAAATATTATTTAATTTACTCCTGCCTATAACAAGCTCAGGTCAATGCTTTGGGCACAGAAAATCCCCAACCAATTTCCATCTTTCATACTCTAAATTCATTCCACCTTGCCCTCCCCACCTGCAGATGAGATCACTGAGTGATCTGCTCTGTGCTGGATCCACACAGCACACAGTGGAGGAAACCATCCTGAGTCACAGTGCCCACACCAAAGGGGTTTTCAATGCATATTTTCAAAGGTCCCTTTCCCCTTCCCTGTTTCACTAAACTCCTGGCATCTGAGAAGAAAATGAAAAAAGAAATTATCACGCACAAAGAAGGTATATAAAATGTGTCTAAAATATATCTCCAGTGATCAGTTACTGTCGCTCCAGAACACATTATGTGACCCTGTGAGAGGTTATTTCTGTTTCCCCAAGTGCCTTACCATCTTGTAAGTTTGCACCTGTTAGCGCCTGCTATTCTAACAGACCTGTGACTGTAGTTTCCTTGGTTATTCACAAGTACATTTCAGAGCCATTCTTCCTGGCCTTTTTCCTGAATGAGTGACTGCCACTCCATGACTTGCAGAATGGGCTTCAGTCGCTTTCAGTCAAAGTTCAGGAAGAAATATGCCACACCGGGATTCGATTATTTACCAACATAATGTTGGATGTGAGCCAATGAGACACCAATATATTTTCCTTTGAAGTCTGACATATTGCCTGCTGCTTCCCAGGCTGTTTTCTTGGCTAGCAGACAACTGGGACTGTTTCAAAAATCACCTCTAGTTCAAGTCAGGGAAGAAACTGTTCCTGTGGCCAGTTCATCTTACAGACATTGATCTCATTCTCCTTGTGGGTTCAATGGTGAGCCCCCTACTCCAAAGGGAGCTGTGCCTGTGAGCCCCAGACTGCAGCTGGCCCCCTCAGCCATCAGTCCTTCCATGCCCCTGGGCTGCCAGTAACAGTGGGATGAAGGTCTCAGCTTCTGCTCCACTGTTCTAACAGCACAAGAGAACCTGACACAGAACACAGGCTTTTCAGTGTTACTGTCAGGACATTGGGAGCTTAAACACCATGGGGAATTCACAACACCCTTTGGCTGTTGTTGCTAGGCATCAATTTCTGAATATGAATGTAATTTTCCTTGCAGAATCTTAGCTTTCACCAAACAACCTGGAAGTTTTTGCTTTTATTTTTGTTTTTGTTTCATAGAACCAGGGATGGAACTCAGGGCCTCATGCATGACAAGCAAGTGATCACCCACCAGCTGCAGCCCCTGGATATGAGTTTCTAAATGATAGGCCAAAAGGAGTTTGAAGTTTTTTTGTTGCTGTTGTCGGTGTTGTTACTGTCATTGGTGTTATTGTTTTTGCATGTCTTTCTTTTTAAGAAAAAAGTCTTGACATTCTGACACATAGTAAAATCTCAGTAATTGAGAGGAAGTATCTTTAAGCTATTTAAACTCTATTTCTCCACAGCTTAGGAATGACCACTCTATCATTTGAATACCTCAGGTGATGGAGAGCTCTTCACCTTACATCAATAAGAAAATTGCAAGTACATAAACAGATCAACTCTCCTACTCTTACTGAGGGGTCACTAACTGGTTTTATAAATATGAACCAACTTTTAATTTGAAGTCATTTAACATTTATCAGGTAAAACCTTCAAAGTTAGCATAACTATGTGTCAGTGCTACATTACAATAACCAAAGCCTACTGCATTGCAAGTTTTCATTCATTTACTTCATTTCATACATCTTTTTTTTTTTTTTTTTTTTTGCGGCACCGGGGATTGAACTCACAGCCTTGCGCCTGCCAGGGGAGGCGCTTAAGCCACTGAGCCAAACTCCCGGCCCTGGTTTTTTGAGGCAGGGTCGCACTATGCAGCTCAGGCTGGCCTTGAGCTAGCGTTGTAGCCCAAGCCGGCCTCGAACTCACAACGCTCCGCCTACCTCAGCCTCCCGAGTGCTGGGATTAAAGGCGTGCGCCACCACGCATTTCATACATCTTATAGTTCACTATTTTTTCAATTTCTACTTCACTCAATGTGTATTTATTATTCTTAGTGCAACAGTTTGTAAGGTACACTCTCATTAGAAGGTGACATTACATCCCAGTTGCCTGAATGCCTCCAGGCATATACCTCATCGTTTCAACATAAATTTTAATAGCACCTTTTTCACTCTCAAAAGCACCCTGGTTTAGATAACAAATTTATGCTCAAGCTTTAAATGTTTTATCTTGCTTTGTAAAATTGTGCTAAAACCCATGCTCAACATTGGAATCTTCTGCCCCTCGCTTTCCACCTTTCTCAGTTAAGAAGTTTTTAGTTTTAGTTTGAAATGACTCTGGAGTATCTTTAATAAAATGAGTAGCTGCTCCATGCTGAGCAGCCCCCTCCCCAGGGAGGCTACAGCCTGGCTCTCTGCACACTCAGAGTGGCCCACTGCCAACTGATGTCACTTTCATTAAGATATTGGGAGCCACAGAGCACCTTCCTAAAACAGGCACAGCGTGTTGGCAAAAGATGTTCTCATATGGGAGAAAGCACCCCGTCTGCCTGACCATATTTCTTTAATCCTCAGTGCCTCAGTTTCTCTACCTACAAAGGAACACAGTGGTACCCACTTCACAAAGTGGATGTGAGGATTAAAGGGACAATGGCCAGAGGGCACTCTGAGCCACTAGGAACACAGACATCAAGCAACTTGGAAATGTCCAGTTCCCCTTTTCAGCTTGTGAGGAAAGGGCCCCTGCTGACTTGAAAAGGAGCATCACAGGCAGACAGGCGGGCCCACCAGGAGAAAGGCCCATTGCCTTCATTAGCATTGTGCCAAAGTGCAGCCCAGGGAAAGAAGGGCAAAGGGACTGAAGAACTCGATGGCTGAAAAACAAGAGCCTAAGAAAGAGTTCACTAAGGGACTATAAAAGAAAGCCTGAAAGGACTAAAATGTCTTGAGCTAAAAATAATCTGTGAAGACTATATGCCAGGAACTGTTTTTAAGGAACTATCTATATATTCTCTGATCACTTGATATAATAGGACATTCAGGCACTATATCACCCTGGAATGTGCCTTGATCCCTCACGCTCTCTGGCCTTCCTTACATCCTACACTCCATCTGACAGCCTAATGGCAGCTCCAGGTCACCTGCAGAGTGGATTGAATCTAAAAGTTCCTATTTAGACAGCATTCTAATAGGTACATTAAAATAATTAACCACTAGATTAGGAAATTGTAATTGTTGATACTGTTTTCACATAAAATATCAAGGCCTCCAAGGAAGAAGGAGTTTGGACAAGTACAAAGTACCATCACTGCTCTGGTTAACGCACAGTAAAGGAGATGTAAGAGATGTTCCTGTATGTTCACATTTGCTCCTAAAATCAAAAGGGGAAGTGGTAATAGGAGACATTACTCCAAGCAGTATTTTCCAGGCAAAAGTTGCATTTCAAGAGCCCTTCAGAGCACTCTGAGAATATGAAGGAGTTGATAAAACAATTTGCTAAATTGGCTTTGCTGAAAATCATGCATTGTGCATGTAGCCAACTGAAAGACATCTCTGAATCTACAAGGTCTTCCCAGAACTCCTTAAACCAGTGCATAGAAAGGGAACATCTGAAAAGAGAATGGATTCTGGGATCAAACTCTAGCTTCACTGACCGAGAGATTCGGAATAAGTTAGACGATCTCTCTGAGGACAGGATTACATAAGCTCATCAGCCTTCCCAGGTGCTGGCAGGAGGAAATGTCCCACATAGCTCAAAGAGTTTTAGTTTGACCTTCTCAGTGCAGCTATAAACAACCCAGCATGACAGAAGCCTCCCCAAAAGCCATCTACTCTCTCACTCCACTGGAGACCAGGTGGACAAGTGACACAAAAAGGACAGTTATGAAAACATTAATAGGAAATGCTTTCATATCTTTAGGCAAAATAGGGGCCTTAATTTAAGCATCTGGAAGATCCAAACTGGAATTCTAAAGAAAGAATTCTTCACTTTATGATCTGTATAATTCTGCCCTTTATATGCTGTTAACTTGTAGAAACCCTGCATGTTACTCAGCTCATCTTAAGCCACACGCTGGCCATTCCCAGAGACCTTCCCAGGGCTGTCTCTGCCTGTTGCACCTTGGGTCCCCAGTAGAGAGGAGGCAGAGCAAAGGCCCAGGGCTGGAAAGGACCAGTGCTTACCAATAGTCTTTTCACCAGAAAACAGAGGCCTTGGAAGGGAAAGTTGTCTATCAAAGTCAAACTACACAGGCCTTCAGTTAGGAATTTTATTGAGCCTCTATAAGCCAAAGTATTGATAAGAAAAAAAAAATCTTGCTATAGATTTTTATTCCAAAATATTTCCAATTCTGCAACCAAACCATGATATCAGCCTGTCTGGTGCAGGGTATGCCCTCCATGAGGGAAGTTTTTGCCAGTAAAACAGTGGAGGGAGGGCGCTAAGGTGAGTCAGTATCATTTGACACTTCCCAACAAGACATGGGACCCAGTTTCTAGCATGTCTGGGGTTGGCAAATCTAAGAGACTAAAAAAAATCATCCAAAGAACACTTTGGACATTGACATGTGTGGCATTTGTGTCCCATGGTAACCAAAACTACAGGACAGGAAAGTGAACGAATCAGTTATTTTAGCACACATTTTACAGCATCCATGATGCCATCTATGAAACCAACCTATTCATTTAAATTTCTGAGTATAGTGACTTCTAATAATTGACAGGAACATTTTAAAAAGCTGTTAGCTCATCTGGACCAAGTTAGGCAAATCAGGCCCATTTCTTAACTCTCCAACAGTTCCTCCTCACTGATGACTACATCAGTTCATCTTGGAATGGAGGGAATGTGCTCATTTAGGACCTGGCTTATTCGGAGGCAATCTCCAGGGCAGGCACAGTCCGAGCTTCCAAGAAGTTCCTGTCCCCTGGAAACTACCCTCAAGACGCCCACAAGATGAAACTAGAGGAGCTGTGAACCAGCGGGCCTTGAGATTCTAGGATGGAACAAACCACAGAAGTTGTCTAAAGGCTGAGGGACACAAACGAGGGGAGACAGTAGAATGTCCTCTTGTCCGGCTGGGGAAACCCCTGGGCATTGCCAGAGAAAGGAGGAAGGAGAGGCACAAAGCAAATTGACATGAAGAAGACAAATAGGATGAACAGGAGGAATAGACAGGGAAGGAAACAGACAAAGCAGATGCCAGGTACAGAGACATTTGGAAGAAAGTACAGGAGTGAGGACACATGGACTTGGAATTTTTGTTTTTAGAGGTGAGTATGGAACCCAGGCCTCACACATGCTAGGCAAGTGATCTACCACTGACCTACAGCCCTGGTCCTATAAAGATTTCTTCACCAATGGCTTTGAAATTTAACTAGAAAGTTCTGCTCAATCTCTTAACTGTGTACCTTAGGCATACAATCAGACGTTGTACTTTGTCCTACTTAAAATATTTTAATTAATGTTTTCTCCTAAGGAATGTGTTCAGTTGATGGTGAAGAAAGGTCATCTAATTAGACTGATTTTTGTGGAAAAACAACTCAAAACTACTTGCTCAAATCCCAGACTTTTAAAGTTGTATATTAATGAGGGGGGAAAAAATTCCTTTTAGTAAGGAAAAACTCAGACCCTAAATTAGTAGGCTAATTCACAGTGTGGACAAAAGAAATAGCAAATACACAGTTTGATATCTGGGTTGTCTATGTGAGAAAAGAAAGTACACTAGAATCTATAGAATAAGATCCCAATCCCAGAAAATTACTAAGAACGCGATAGTTTTCTTGGCTGTAATGACTTGTAAATATCTAGAAGAGCCCAGATTTTGAAGTCCTGAGGACACTTGCTAAAACTAAGAAAGTTGGCAGTAGGCTTGCACACAATTTGGGTTTTCTTTCAGAGTTGATATCTTACCAAATACAGCCATCTGTGTTCCCTCTGGGAAAGGTTCAACTGTTCTGTTGCCATTGACATGATGTTTGGCTAGAAAAAGAAAGAAAGAAAGAAATGCAAGTTTAACTGTAAAGCTCTACACACATACTAACACATGTCATTAAATGTGTCAGCGTGCCTATTTCTCATTTTGAGTTAGAAATGTACCATAGCTCACTCCCCTAAGTTTGGATGATCTCATTTTGAATCTCAGTTACAGGAGAGAGATCTTGTAGTTCAGGTAAGTTGTTTTGCAAATGACCCAGTCTCCTCTAGGCTGCACAACCCATAGGCTGGGAGGTCCCCACTGTGCCAGGCCATCCTAGGAAAACGAGGAGCCCTGAGTTCCAGGCTTAATGGTGGCTTCCCCCTCACCACTGTCACAATCATAACAATGATGCAACTGGTATTTAAAAGGAGCAGGGTAACAATGCTTCAAGAAACAGAGCAGACACTACAATTCAAGTGTTGTTCCTGGGACCCAAAGACATTCACCTTCTTGAAGGCCAGATGGCTATTCCTGCACTTTCCACTGTCCCATCATCTCCCAGACACCATCATTAGACTCTTCCTGCCCCAGTGCACATCAAGGACTGACCAATTCAGGGGTTTCCAGCATTAACATGTTCTCATGCCCCCAACCTAATACAGAGCACTAGCATGTGCTCCCTTTAGGAATCCTTTAGTCATATCATGGGCAAGTCTGAATATGAGCATTTATGTAGGAAATATGTGACAGGAACAGCCAGAGTGCTTGATCCCAGATCATGGTACACAGGCAATACAGTTTAATATTGACATCTGGCAAAGGGCTGAGCACCAAAGGGCCACTCCAAAAGCCATCGGGGGAGAATAGCATGGTTTCTGCCTTCAAGGACAGTACAATTACCTTTAAGAGACAAACATTTGAAAGCAAATGTAGCAGCAAACTCATTCTTGGGTGCAGACAGAGGGTACCAGAGATGTCCACAGCAGAGGCGCACATGATAGGGAGTGGGAGTACAGGACAGCATGAGGAAGCTGCCCCAAGGAATCCTGATGGCAATGCAAAGTGTACACCTGAGGGTGAGGACACACATAAGCGAGGGCCGGAGGACGTTCCCACCCAGAGACCAGCCAGCCTCAGGGCCATGGAGATGTAACATTGAGGAGCAATGGCAACTAAGGATGAATAAAGTCTGAAACCACATCGATGGAGACCTTCAGCCTTGTCCCAGTACATGGGAACCCTTGGCAGCCTATGCAGTACCCAGCAAGTGCGGAGGACTGTGCAGGCTTGCACTAGTGACTTGGCCAACTGACCTTACAGGCTCCCACCAGTTCATAAGTCATTGTGGCATTATTCTAAAAACAGGAAGCCTGGGAGAGGAAGGCACCACCCCAGGTTCAGTGTGCAAACTGGCAGGCTCAGCAGCCTTACTGCGGCCCTCAGTCACCACTGGGCACAATGAGCAGGTCATGGTGGAAGGCCCCAGATGGTCCAGCACTCACTGATACAGTTAGGCCCACTGTCTACTGAGTGCCAAGAAATGCCCTGAGCCACCTGGCAGAGGGAAAACTCTGTTCCACACTCTGCCCCCACAGCACCTACTGGGGCTTTGAAGTGTTACCTTTACCCATGTCTAGGGTCAGAAATCTGTCCAACTCCACTTGGAAGAATTTAACCTGAAGGTTAATACAGAAGGAAAAAGTGACACACATAAAAATGCACATGTAAGATCATACTTGCAATAATAAATTCTTAAATCAACTAAATGGTCAGAAAATTAAAGTTTTTGAATTATCGAGTGAACAGAGTACTATGCAACATATTTCAAATACTACATGGAGAGATATATAGAAAGGTAGGCAAATATCTGGGATAGTAGTGAGAGAAAACAGTTCTATTACATCTTTTATGGAGATTGCAGTGAAACACTGAAATGTGACTGTTTTAAGAAAAGACTAGAAGAGAAACATTCAAAAATGAAAACAAGAAGATTATACAAGGCATTTATTTTTGTTCATTTCTTTTATCACTGATAGAATTCTTATTGTCTAGAGTAAAAATATAATTAAATTTTAAAAATCAACAAAACCATAGACTTTTCCTTTCTTTTTTTTTTTTTTTTTTTTTTTTTTTTCCTTTACTACTATGGTGGGTTTCTCAGGCTTATATATAGCGGGGTGAAACACAACACCTCTATGACAAAAAGTGCAGCCCTTCTGACTGGGGCCACCTCGACAGCACAGGAGAGCTCTCCACTCGCAGCCATTCCTCTTCTTGCACCCCAACTTTGGAAACAGAGTCGCTATACTCTTGCTTCCCAGTCATCCTTCCCCTTCCCTCTCCTTCACAACCCACAACTGATCTACCCACAAATATAGCTAGTTTTCATCACCTACACATCTATAGAACCCCCCACTTCTTCCCTTCACTACCCAAACCACCTTGCCCCAACCAGCCTGACCTCCTTGTTTAGACTCCTACAACTGCCTTGGAAACTTTCTAGGCTCCTTTCTTAATTCATTTTTCCCAATATAGGCACAATTATCTTTTCACATGAAAAAAAATCTAATTATATGACACAAACTCCCAAATGCCCTCTCCTACCTCCCATAGTTCCGCATTACTCCTAGGCTAGAGTTGCACTCTTTAGGATGGCCTTCAAGGACATGCATGGGCTGGCCACCTGGGTCCTTCATCCCCCTACTATGGCCACCCTGAGACCTTGGCACCAAGGTTCTTTCCAAGCCCATTCACCAAGGCTGCACATCATACTCATGTCCCTATTTGAACAAGGATCATCTTAGCACTAGACTGTAAGCCCGTGGAGGGCAATCATTACTTCCTATGGTCACTATACCACCATGGATGCCTTGTACCAACACAGAACAGGTATATAACAAGGATTCATTACATTAATTTGTGAATGGTATTTATAAGGTTCTCTTTAGCCATTATGAAGTACATACCTTATTTGAGTCATATATAAATATAAATATATATATATATATATATATACACACACACACACACACACACACATACACACACAGTGGTGTTTTGCTGTACGACAGGACACTTTTTGGGAAATGGGCCATTAGGTGGTTCTCATTATCATGCTAATGTCATAGAATGCACTACACAAACTAAGACAGCTCTGAAGTCAACACACAATGTAATCTCAAAGAACTACCATTGCACAGGAGGTCTATTGTGACCCAAATGTCATTATATGCACATGAATATACGTAATATATCTTTATATATATAGGTGTCTCATATAAAAATGAACATTGAAAATAGACTATCAGAAATAGTCCCCCAGTCCAGTAGCCTGGAGGCTCAAGCTCTTAAATGGCTTTCCTACCATAAGGGCCTTTCCCATTTTTAAATGTCCATGCGTCTTCCCTTCCTGTCCACCTCCTGTGAGAGGTAGATGGTGCTGGTGAGGGGAGAACTAGGCATGCGCCACATGGAGAGGAAAGAGGAAGGTTGTTTGTTGCCCTTTTCACTGATGAGGTCCCCATCTTGTCTTTTACCTGAGAGCCCAAGGATCAAATGAACAGATCCTGTAAATTTGATTTTGCATTTTCTTCTGAAATATTGCTGAGTCTTATACCAGTCCCATGTCAGCAGGCACAGAATTAGCAAGCAAAAGATAAGGCAGGCTTAGGGTGACAGCCTGGGTTCTGGTACAAGACTGTCTGACTTTGACCCTCCCCTTTGTACTGGCTAAAGGACCTTGATTTAGTCATTTAACCATATTGCACCTCCATGTCCTCATTTGTGAGAATTTCTGCATTACATGTTTCCTCATTTGTACCTTCTCCATGGGTTATTTTGAGAATTAAATCAGCTAAAACTGCAAGGTCCAGCATATAGCAAATACTACATAACTGTTAGGGTAGTATCGTCATCTATGTGTGAACTTCATACTTCACAAGACCCGAGGCCCAAATGGCATATTTGCCTCTTATCTATATCCATGTTCACGGCAGACATCACTAATCAACCACAGCATCCTTTCATCATCCCCAAATGGAACCACAAAAATCCTTTCTCAACATAAGACCCACTGGGTCTCTTGTCATTAAGAGAGAAAACATGCAATGAACTCATTTTTTCATTCCTGATTTAAGTAAACAAAACAGAAAGATGGTACCACTAGAGAAGCCATTTTCCTTCTGGTGAATCCTTGAAACTGCTGTATATATACAGTATATACTATGTTTATTCCTATAACCCCTGAAGTGTCACAGCATTACCCAGAATTAATCTGTTTTTCTATGTTTTATGCCCTGGTACCTCCTTTCATCACTACTTATGCACTTTGGGGCCATTATTAAGTAAAATAAGGAGTAGGTGAGCCCTGGAAAACTGTGCCAGTTAATCTAATAACCTAGATGGTTGCCGGGTGACTAACAAATGGGAAGCATATACACATTGGATACGCTGCACAAAGGGATGATATGTGCACAGGGCAAGATACAGTAAGGGATGATATATGCACAGGGCAAGATACAGTGGAGTGGTGTGACATTTCATCATACTACTGAGAATTTAAAATCAATGAATTGTTTATTTCTGGAATTTTTAATTTAATACTTTGAACCACAATTAATTACACATAACTAAAACCTTGGAAAGTGAAACTTTAGAATAAGGGGAGACTACTGTGTATAGTTTTAGGGATAAAACAATTAGGAGGAATCAGAGGACCACCTTCTGTTCCATGGAAAATGGAGAATTCTTTAAGTCCAGGAATGGTACAAAGCAAGGGTGATTTTCTAGAGGGACTTTAACATTGAAATTCTGGTAAGGCAAGTATTTGGGGGCCAAAGAGCCAGAGATCCTTTCACCACATTATACAGGTTAAATAAGATGTATAGGAAGGGTAGGGATTTATAAATACTGGCATTTATAAATGTTTGTTTCAAAATTAGTGGCAAGTTCCATCACAGAAACAATCGAGCTTGCTAAACAGAAAAGACATTCATTGGTTGTGTCCTAAACATTGATCACCAGCAGGCATGAGAGGGAGACAGGAAGGTCTGACAGGCAGGGACATCTGTTGTCCAGCCACCACAGGGTGGGGGCCTCCAATCTGACTGGCCGGCACAGATCCCTGCCCTGCTCTCCACTCAGCGTGGGCACATTCCAGAGCCATGTGCTCCCAGAGGACAACCTTGCTGAAGCAATGACTTGTCCCCTGTCAAGGGTATATGAAGATGAGGAATAAATTTTCATTTCTCTGAAAGCCTTGAGGAGCAGAAAGGTTAATTAGAGCAGCACTGGTCAACTTTTGTAGAGATTTTGAAGGGGATTTGGAGGACATGTTCAAAAGCATTAGAAGATGACACAGATACTGCTTTTTATTTTGTTTTGTGAATTTCTTGCTTCAAACTTTATGACTATTTCCTTCCTTGAAAATGATATTGTTTTAAAATTTCTTGATAATACACCTGCAATAATCCAAATTCTGACATAAACCACCCAGTCATAAGCTCTCTTTCCTGTGCTTACATCTTGATAACTAAAATTCTAATCTTCTGGGCAAGGGTGTTGGCAGAGGCAGGAACGTGGCAGGGACTGGAGAGTGAGTCTCAGACCGTCGGCCTCTTGCTCTAGGTCCAGGTTCCTCTGGACTGGGAAGCCGAGGGCATACTTCCTAATGGGCGCTTCCAGGAACAATAGGTTAGCCACTGGACAGAGAATCTCCCCAATTCAGGCAGGGCCTTCAGTCAGACTAACCGCTCAGCACTGCAGGCCAGCTGGATACTTACCCCCATCATGTGATTAAGCCCCTAAGCCCTCACCTCACACTAAGGGGTTGTCTGGACTGACTTTTCACCTGTTACTACCCATTCACACTGCTGCTGAGCTGACTGGTGGGTGATGAGTGGTCAGACTTGGGCTGGAGTGTTTATCTCACTAAAGGGTAGTACAAACTGTCAACCCTCAAAACAAAGTATGGTCTCACATTCCCTCCCTTCAACTGTTTCTTTGAAGCTTCTTCTCCAGGTCACAAATTCAAGATATCTCAACGTTCAAGTCATACTGGAACTAATAAAGCTTCCGGGTGGCCCCCAAGGGTCTCTCAAGAATGCGGATCAGATTCTGCCCCAGGCACCCTCCACAGCATCAAAGATAGTTTTTGACTGTTGCTCAGCTACGGGACAGGGGCCTAAGAGAGGGGAGGGAACTATGGCTCTAGTCACACATGCCTAGCAGCCCTGTAGTGTAATGCTGTTTTGTCCCTTACTATTTCTATAATCTGGGGCCCTGGCATTTTTGTTGTTGTTGCTGTTGTGGTACCAGGAATCAAACTCATAACTTCACACTTACCAGGCAGGCATTGTGCCGCTGAGCTATATCCTCAGCCCACCATAGCATTTTAAAGTGAGGGTTAACAAAAAATTGCAACACAGTTCCAAGATATAAGATGGTATTGTAATTTCCTGAAGTATTAACTTAAATAATTTTTCAGATAATAATATAGATAATAATATAGAGTTCAGATAATATATATCTGATAATAATATAGATAATATAGAGTTGAGTGGGAACAAAAACAAAATACAAAAAAAGTATCACAAAAATGACTAGTAGAAAATATGGTAAAAATCTAACTGTGGCTGCTTCTACTTGCTGGTTTGTGGGTGATTCTTCTTTTTTTGTAGTTTTACGCACTTCCAATTTTTCTTAAGTGAACACTTTCTGCATAATCAGTAAACTATAAAATAAGAAGAAAAAATTAAAAAGCAATACTTAAAAAAAGAAAGCGAGGCCCTATCAGGTGTATTTTCAAAGAGTAAAACTAAATGCTTTCCTCTGAGTCTCGATCACCTGTTTTCTTTTGAACGGAAAGAAAAAAACAAAGCAGCAAAGCTCTCTCCCACGAAAACAGCCAGTGGCCAGCTTCTGTCCCACTTTGCCACACAGAACTCACAGAGGCCCCTCCTGGCGAAGGTGCTGAGCTCCGTGAACACTGCACTTGCTCAAGTGATGAGCACGGTCTGCACAGTGACACCCGACAAACTCCAGCTGTACGGCTGGCTTAAGCCATTGCACCTGACCCGGGGAGGGCTCTGGGGTTCGTCAGTGCAGGATGATGGTGGGGACTGGCGGCGGCACATAGCCACCCAGCAACCCAAGGCTCAGCATCTGTCTTCTGGCAAACAGCATCACCATCGGGCAGGGCTCAGTTCCATGCCCGGCAGGGTGCTCCATGTCAGTGGCACAACACCTCCCTCACTTCATCCTGCGCCAGACTTCAAGGCCCCTGCTATCCTGCTTGGGCTGCTGATCAGATGCCCTTACAGCATCCTGCTCTGCTCTGTTAGCAAAGAGCCCAGCTCCCAGTTCCCAGCAACAGCACCCATCGGCCTTCATTCTATTGGTAGAATTCCACTTCCACTTTTGTACCACTTTCGTTAATCACCATAGGTAAGAGCCATGTCTAATTTAGGAATCCGTGAAAGCATGTAATGTTGTATTAATTGATGGAAATTTCTACCTGAGTTTTATGAAATTTTTCCCCATTAACACAATAATTCCTAATGGCTATCAGATAATCTAAAAAAAATCAGATAATCTTAAAAGTAGAAATCACATTTTAAATGAGGTTATTTTAAGGATTAAGATCTATATTTCAGACAGATACACATGCCATTCTTTGCTGCCCTTCAAAGACTTGTAGCTTTGCTGGTTAGCATTGCTCTATACTCCAGAAACATGAAGCACAGTTATTTACTTTCTCCTCAGCATCTGTTGTCAGTTTGGTCATATTAAAATAATCAGCCTCGTGCAGAGATCCAAGTCCTATGAGCTCAATTAAGGCATGTGGCCCACCAGTGTCATCAGAGTCACACAATCTCTTTGGATCCTAACCACGTGCCTCTTGTAATCCCTGAAATCTGCTTTTATAAACAGTTCCACCCAGTGGCTTGGATGGGAGGCAGCCCATGCTCCAGCGACACTCCCTACCATGCAGCAGATCTTTCATTTTCTCTCTGTGGACATATCAGCATCCTGAAGCAGGCAGCACTTGTCCTCAATGGCATGCGGTAGACTGGAGAACAAGCAAGGCACTGGCAGCTGTCAGTCAGCAGCTGAGCAAGATTAGTCCAGGAACACCCGCTCCATCCTGCCCCACCAACAGAGATGAATGATGGGGGGTGCCTGGTGTGCACCAGAGCCTGAGAGCCCAGCCCTCTGCTTGCAGCCGGTCTCAGCCCAGCATCAACCTTTGCCCCCACACCTCCATCAGCACCACCACTGAGGTCACCTTTCTGGCTTTCTGGCTGCTGTTCTCCCGGCAGCTCCAAATTGAAAATGGAGCACAGACTATGTTGCTACAAACCTTACAGCAAGCTTGTCTCCATTCTCTTGTCACTTTAGGAATGAAGGTGACACAGCTAAATATGTAGCTTAAAGAAGACAGGAAATAAGTTGTCATGTATAAAAACGCAGAGGTCAGCTTTGGTCAGGAGGCCTCCACTGAGAAAAGGAACTTCTGATATCCCTACTTAGTGTCCATTGTTGGGGTCAGGAGAAAGTGAAAAAAGACTCTTAGGGGAATAAGATATTGACAAAGAGATGGAACATTAACAAGGTTGATCCAAAACCAGTTTCCACAGTACAAAATACATTTCCTTTGCTCATGTTCAAACATAGGACAGGATTGTATATACAAAGTTTGGTACCAACTTTCTCCACAAAGTAAACTTGTTATGGGATAATAATGTACCCTTGGACAGAATGAGATACTCTATATTGGAAAAAAATACGTGCAGAATATGTGCAACACACGACAGTGTTTTATTTAAAAACAAAAAACAAAAACCTCCTCTTGCTACTTCTGAGCTGTTTTGTGTAATACATTACTTTCTCATAAACAGAAATAACAAATAGTGGAAATGTCCCTAGCTCTGCTACTCTAGCCAACTCTTGGAAGCACAGGAGCCACTCCCCAGGTAAGGACTGTGCTGAGACACGAGAGCGACAGCAGCCACTGAGCCTAGACTTGTCTGATGCTTAAAGTGCACCCAGGCCCAGGACCAAAGCCCAAAGTGATTCCAACCCATGTCATGTGACAGCAAAGCTGCAACCTGGCTTTAAGATGCCCAGTAGGTTAGCGTACCCTAAAAGACCTCAAGAAAAGAGATACCACTCTGTTTCTTCTCTAAAATTGGTCTGTAGTCTCCAAAGCACTATGTTAATGATCTTTCTTTTAAGGGGGTGGGGGGAGGGGATTTAAAAAGGGATCAAGCATTTGAAATTTAGATAAAATTAGAAGACTTGATAACATAAAGGTGTTTCCATGTCTCTCCCTTTTCTATTTAGGGCAGGGGATATTCAGACTAAACACCAATGTTGCCTTTCTGGAATTCACTACCTATTTGAATTATTTCTCTGACCCTCTTGCCTCTTGCCCCTTGTATTTCTGCCTCCTGTGTCATTTTCCTCCATAATAGAATACAAGTGTATTTTAAAATCTATTTTAGATGTTCACCATTCCTAATTTTAGAAGCAGTTCAGGCAGCTTACATTTTCCTCAAAATTAAGTTTTTACTATGAAGCCTCCAATTGATTTTCAATAAGCTTGTGAAATTAAAAACAAACAAACAAACAAACAAAACACCCTCACACTAGAGAGACAGCATCTATAAACTGGCTGCTCTGAAAATTTCCTCCAAAGACCCGGTCTTCTGAGACAGCAAGCTGGTCTTGTGGCTAATTAAGAGAAGTTGGATAACCAAGAACATATTCGTGTCAAGAAATATAATGAACAAAATCCTCAGATATGATTCTACAAATGACACACACAGGCATTTTCTGATGATTTTTATACTTGTCTTTCTGTGTAAATCAGGACATCTTAACTTGGGGAAGTCAGAGGAGGCAGGTGGCTCTCCATATATAGTTCTGGGTGTCTCATTTCATGAAGGGGCAAAGACGAAGGCAGCATGCAGTTTGTTACCTTCCTTGAATATGCGCTCAAGCATCATTTGACTATGCAAGTCACAGGTCACATCCCAGACAATTCTCTAATGATTGATCATTACACTGCCAAGGAAGATGACAGGCACATCTGAAGTACCAAATGCAGAGAGGCAAAAGCACCTGGACTGAACAATGTCTCTCTCTTCAGCAAAGGTCATCTGCTTCCATAGAGCTGTGAGCTGAAGTGGTCTAAGCCAAGCAAAATGTTTTTCCTGTCCCAAATCTAAAAAGTGTGTTTGGAAGTACCTGCTTACAACGTTGGAGTGCGGAGACAGAACAGATGGCTGTGACCTGTCAAACCTCAACTATAAAGGGGCTTCAAGGCAGCCCTGCAGAAAATCTCAGTTTGAGGAGAATTATATCTAGATGGATCTGCCAAGCTCTTGGTGCTAAGAGTAAATTATAGTAATCTTTGTTTTCTGTCACTTTCTCTTCCCAAAAGGCTGATAGTACAAAATGTAAAATCATTAGAAAGATTTCTGGGGAGGACCTAATGAAACTCAGGCAAGTCCTCAACTTAAAAATCAGTCACATTTCAAAAACACATTTATAAGATGGACATTTGGGATAGAAAATGCATTTTCTGATGAACATGCTGGTATAAGTGGTGGCGAGCCACCCCACATGGGCCTACTCACCCCATAATGAATCCCAAACACAATTCTTCTTAGGATTCTGATCACCATTTACAAAATATTATTTCAGTGGGAAAAAAATACATTCTAAATTCTACCCTATGGAATCAAGACATCTTCCATACTGGTCAGGTTGGCTGTGTTCCATGAAAGCAGGGGAAAAAAACCCTACCTTTACAACCCCAAGCTGCCCAACAACTAACCTGACTGCAGAAAGACATCTGCACATTGCACTGCTTAGCCATGGAAAGAAATTTCTTCCCAAGTTGAGGAGGAAATTCTTTGTTGCACAAAAACCACCATTCAGATGCAAGGTACATTCCAAATGCAGAGGGTCAATTGTATGACTGGATATAAAGCTGGTGGCTCAGAATCGTTACAAAGCTGCAATTCATGCTGCAGCTCCAAACTGCAGTCTCACCTGAAGGCTTGGTGAGCTTCCTCTCTTCTAAATTCATAGCCACAAATTCTGACACTGCTCAGTCAAAAGGTGGAGCTTGATTTCTTTTCCCTGGGTTGTAAGCCAGATTTAGGAAGGCACTTCTGCTGACCAGAACACCAGGGGGTGATGGGAAGTCAGTTCTGGGGCCTGGCTGTAGACCGTGATGCCTGTCTTTGATGCTCTCCTGTTTTCTTGTGGGTGGCTCATTCTGAGGTAATCTGTTGCTATGTTATGAGGCAGCCTGTGCAGAAAGGACTACAAGGCAGGACACTTAGGCCTGTCCATAGCCACATGAGTCGCCCCAGAAGACACAGTGCAGCTGACTTCCTTTCAACCTCATGAGGGACCCAGGTCAGGGACACCCACAGAAGCCAGGCCAGGTTCCCAGCCCAAGAAAACCCTGAACTCATGGCTGATTGTCATTTTAAGCTGTAAGCTTTAGGGTAATTGATTACACAGCAAGAAAAAAAATTGATGTACTATTCTGTTCTAATAAAAAAAAAAATGCATCTTTTTTCAGAAGAAAAACTAATGATATTACCTAGGAAAACAAACCATCCTTTATATTGCTAATTTTCAGAGGAAAAAATATATTTTCAGTCTAACTAATTTACAAACCAACCCCTAGAACATGACCCATTTCTAAGTTGGAGCGTATCTCTATATAATTTATTTTCTCCACAAACTTTGTTCCCCGGTGTGCTGGCATTGCTAAAATCAGGCATTTCTGAACCACTAAAGTCTAGGGATAGGGTATAAAATATCAAAGTAGGGCTTTTAGTACTTCTGCAATAATTCTGGCAATTTTTATTCATTTGCATTATCCAGGGGATTGTTACTTGCTTTTCCTGCTGTTTTGTTTGGGGAAGTTATATCTCTGCTTCATAGGGCTTACAAAAACAATGAAGAAAAATGTTTTTCCAAAATTCCCAGGGAGGCTAAATTTAAATTCATGCCAAAGGCCTAACTACAATAGAGAGACTTTTCTGTTATTTCAGTGTTTTGTTTGGTTGACTGGTTGTTTAGTTGAGTCTGGGGGCTTTTTTCTTTGTCTAGATGAAAGTAAAAAGATGGATGGGTTATTTCTATTCATAGTGATGCCTATAAGAAATACGGTCCCCTTGCCTTTTCTATGGGAATAAAAACCAACCTGAAATTTTTAATTATTTCTGTTAGCAAAGTAAGCTGTTTGTTACCCTGGATACTTCCCCTGTAAGTAGCTTAGTATCCTGGTACCTCTCGTCTAAGCAACAAAGAGTGGGAATCTGTTACACTCTGCGCCCACAGTATCTCAAGAAATTGTAAACCTCTGCTAACCACCATGAAACCCTGGAAGACTAAAGCTGGAGTTGATCAATTCAGTAATGTTAGAAACTGTTCCTGGTTCACTGATTGCAGAAATATCTCTCACACTCTGTTCTTCCTCTTTAGTTAAGTCCCAGGTGAAAACACAAGGGGAAGAGAGGAGTGAAGAGAGGGAAAAAAAATATATATATCAGTTGAATGCACACAGCACTGCTCGCTGCCCTTCTTTCAATGAGGGCAAAACCACAGGTGACAAAGCTTCAACACCAGCAGTGCTTACAAAAAAACTGCTCTCATAGAAGTCTGGGGTCAATTAGGAGATAGAAACCACCAGTAGGCCAAATAGAGAGTCTAAAATACAGAATGCTAACTAAGATTTTTTTTAAGTCATTATATTATGTAAGAAAATGTTCTATGTCCCCTAGGGCTGAGGGGGAGGACCAGCAGGTCAGTCTTGGAAGGATTCTGACCTGCTGGGAAAAAAAGGAAAGGAGGCTTCAGCCACTGGGCATTCAGAGCTGATCTGGAGAGGATGGGCCAGCCATAAGAAGGCAGGTGATCAGCAACCAGTGACATCACTGTGCCTGTGCAGTAGGGGTTCCAGGCACAGTGATGCCTGGACAAGAACAGGATCGCCTAGAACATCTGCAACAAGAGGGGCTCTGGGCACTACCATGGGTAGAAGCCTGCTGAGAAGCTGTGGAAAAGTCATCACCAGGCCAAAGCTTCCTAATACAGGGAGACTGTTCTGGGCCCGTGGCCAGGGCAAGCTATGCCAAAGGTCCACACACCCACACCACCAACTCTAGCCTCACCAGAAATGGCAGCAGAGACTTCTACTAGCAGTGGACACACACCCACTGACCAGTGTCTTCCAGTGAGAACACTTCACACCATGACCACACGAAAAGGCAACAAAGAAATGCCTTTGTGTATCTTAGAGCTTATGTAAAGAGGTGTATTTGGAGCTGGGAAACAACAAATTAATAGCTGACACTCCTCAAGAGATATAAATTACCAAAAGTAACACAAGAAATAGAAAATCTAACCAAAAAATCTCTAGGTTCATATAGTTTCACTGGGAAATACTGGATGTATTTAAGGCAGAGATAATACCAACCCTAACTCAAACTCTTTCAAATGGAGAGAAGGAGGGAATTTTTCCCAGCTCATCTTGTGAAAGCCACATTACACTGATGTCAAAACCAGAAGAAAAAAAAAATGACAAGAAAACTATAGACAAACCTTCCTTATGAACATAAATACAAAATCCTTTAATAATATTGAGTGCAGGCATATTTAAAAGGTATAATAATCATGGTTAAGTGGGGTTGCTCCAAAGGATTTAGACATTTTAGCATTCAAAAATTTAATAAATACAATTGAACACATTAACACACTGAAAAAGAAAAAAATATGATCATCTCAACATATGCTCAAAAAGCATTTGACAAAATTCAGCACCTATCCATGATATTTTTAAAAATTCTTTATAAACTAAAGGATATCTACCAAAAATCTACAGCTAACATCATACTTAGTGGCTAAAGAATTGATATCTTCTGCCTTAAATTAGGAACAGGCAAATATGTATACTCATTGTGCTTCTGGTTAACACTGTAGAGAAGTCCTACCCAGTTCAAAAAGACGAACAAAAGAAATAAAAATGAAAGGAAAAAGTTTTATATGCAGAAAATATAACTGTATAATGTTTTAAATTCTAATGAAGAAAGTGATTAGTACTAATAAGTAAGTGTATTAAGAACATAGATTATATTGATATGCAAAAATAAACTATTTCTATATGTTAGCAACAAATAAATGGAAATTGATTTTTTTAAAGTAGTACTATTTATCATAGAATCATGTAACATGCAATATTTTGGGTGATTTTTTAACAAAATATGTATACAGTATGTACCATGAATAAAAGAGGAACAAATATATGTCATGTACAGGAACAAGTTCCCTATGATGAATATGATCATTACATATATCTAAATTTATACCAATAAACTTAATATTAAAAAAAGAAAGAAAGCTACGAAACACTGTTCAGAGAAATTAAAAACCTAAATAAATGGAAAAATACACCACGTTCATAGACTGGAAAAAATCTACATTCTTCAGATGTCAGTTCTCCCCAAATTGTAGTTTAACACGATGATGATAAAAACTCCAAAAAATTTTTGTAGATATTAATAAACTGATTCTAAAGTTCATATGGAACAATCAAAAAACCCAAAATAGTTGAAATATAAATCAGAGACCTTACACTACCTAACCTCAAAACATACTGTTATAAGGATACAGCAGCCAAGACAGTGTGGTGTTGCCATAAGAAGACCCTATAAATGAGCAGAACAAAATAGAGCATACAGAATTAAGTTTTGACAAAGGTGTGACAGTAATTCAATCAAAAAAGGACAGAATTTTCAACAAGTGGTGCTGAAAAAACTTGATAGCCAAATGGAAAAAATAAGCCTTAAACATTATCCCACACAAACACTTCTATATAACAGTGAACTTGAAGTAGATTGTGAAAGAGCTCACAGCTGGAATATGCTTCTCTATTCTTTCTATCTCTCTCATTTGAAATGTGCCACTGTAAAAATCAATTGAAAACTAACCACTTTCTTGTATTCTACATCACTTGTATTACTATTTTCACTTCCTAATGACATGGTCAGAAAAAATGTTATGAGAAGAATGTGACTGATAGAGGGGAACATGAGGGAGTTTCTTGAAGCGATGAACAGCTCTGTGTGCTGATTACAAGGAGTGTTACCAAATCTACACATGTAGTAAAATTTCATAGAACCATAAAGATCAAGTACCTGGTGAAATCCAAATAGAGTCTACGTCTGAATTAAGAGTGTAACACCAATGTGAATCTCCTCCTCTGACAGGAGACAGTGTACTGCAACTACAGATGTTGCCAGTGGAGGAAGCTGGTTGAAAAGCCCACTGGAACTCTGTCCTACTTTTGCAACTTCTTATGGAACTTAAACTGTTCTAAAATAAGTATTCCTTAAAATCTTGTGAGAAAGCTTAAACATACAAATATTCCCTAGTTATTTAAAATCTATGCTTACAAAAACACTCTAAGCTTACAAAGCAAATGGAAGAGATTTTTCTTCCCAGAGCATAATTTTCAAAGCTCTACTGTACTAACCCACTCATTAAAATTAAATTTCATGACTTTATAGTCTACATGCATAATCATTTCAAAGGATTCAATAATTGATAGTTCTATTTCTTTAGCACAATAGAACTTCTATAGAACCACCTCTGAATAAAGAAATAGCCAGAGTATAAATCCATGCTGACAGGTAACATAATGTTATAGGACTTTCTAAGCTTACTTTTAAAACAATAATAGCAAGCAACTACTGCTTACTAGTAAAACTTAGTATAATCAACACATCTTGGAAAGAAATATAGAAAAGAAGTTGTGCTTTGATATTACAATGGACACTGTACCTAATTTTTTTTCTTAGATTACCAGCCTCTAGTTTGTAGAGGAACATGTTAAGTAAATGTTCCCTTCGGCTGCAGGAAGGTCTTTTTGAAGGGTGACTGAGTAAGTCAAGCAGCTACACAGGAGCCTGGCTGTAACAATCCTAGTAAGGTTCCCAGCTTACAACACAGGGCAAGGGTAAGAGGGTGGGAGAGGCCTGAATACTAAAGAAAATCAAGTTCCTTATGAGGTCTCTATTTCCTTTTGTATGGTTTGTTCTAAATCCCACAGATAGACACGCAATTTTATGAAAGTTTTTATTCTAGGAGTGGGTGCAAAGCAAAGCCTTCGAGACCCTCCAGAGATCACCAGCCAAGTTTCTGGCACTGTGTGCTCACTGTGAATCACCTGAAGATCAAGTGCACAAGGATGTTTGGCCATGCAGTATTCATGACCCCAAGAAGTTGGCCAGCAGCTGACTGTATGCTTTGCCGAGGTTCACACTGAGGAAGGACCTTAAAGCTGTCCTCTGTAGCACAATGGCAGGTACCACGTCTTTAAAATCTAGTTGGGGTGGAAAGTATAGCTGTTGAAACTTGATATGAGTCCTAGTTGAAAGAAATACTTCATGAAATTGTTCAGAAACAAAAGCAATCCCTCTGCCAACACTAAAAAGCATGAATTTACAGAATCAATGCTCAGAATGCCTGATGACAGCTCACACAAAAAGATCTAAGTCTGGTATTTTTACAGAAACCAAAGCAAGACCTTTTTCTCAATACAGAGCTTAAAGATAAATGGCATATAGGATTTAAATCTAACATTTTCACTGAAGAGACAATAGCAGCGCAGCAGGACTGACCTTATTTCAGGCAGAGGCAGCTATCTAGCTGGTGTCTCCTCTCCCTGTTCCCGTCACAGTCACAGCTGCCCAAAATCCCTCTAGGAAGTGACAGTCTTCTACCTGCACATAAAGTTTTAAGTCCTATGTGCTCCCAGGAGAATGAGCACGGTGACAATTTTATTCAAAGGTAAATGGTTACTGTCTAATTAGCTCTGCAACAGGAGCTGGTAAAACAGGGCCTACTAACCAAATTCCACCAGTTTCCTGTTTTTGTATAACTCATGAGGTAAGAGTGGTTATTCTATTTTATTTTTCAATGGTTGAAAAACAAAGGAAGAAAAATGTTTTGTGACACATGCAAATCCTATGAGATTCAAATTCAAGTGTCATTAAATAAAGTTTTATTGGAGCACAGCCACACTCATTCATTTATATATAGTCCATGGCTGCCTTAATTTTACAATGGCAGACATGAGTAGCTGTGACAGAGACCATATGACCTGCAAAGCCTAAAATATTTGCCATCTGGACCCTATAGAAAATGTTTGCCATTCCCTGTGCTAGAACAGATATGAGAAGAAGGTGAGAATGTGATGCCAGAGGAAAGTCTCTCTTTCAGTTAAAAGGTAAATTCCCAATAGCAAAAGGGCTACAAGTTGAGTGATGTACACCTGTAATTCTAGCATTTGAAAGGCTGAGGTAGAGGATAATGAGTCTGAGGCCAACCTGGGCTATAGGGTAAGCATCTGCCTCAAAACAACAGAAGAAGCCAGGTGTGGTGGCGCACACCTTTACCTCAGGAGGCTGAGGTAGGTGGAACGTTGTGAGTTCAAGGCCGACTTGGGCTACATAGTGTGACCCTGTCTCAAAAAATTAGGGCCAGGAGTTTGGCTCAGTGGCTTAAGCACCTGCCTGGCAGGTGTGAGGTTGTAAGTTTGATCCCCGGTGCCACAAAAAAAAAAAAAAAAAAGTAAAAAAGAAAAATCAGAAGAAGAGGAAGGAGGAAGCAGGGGTGTGAGGAGCACAAGAGGGAAAGAGAGAAGGGAGGAAGGAGGATGGAAACAGGAAGGAACAGAAGGAGGGAAGGGAGGGGCTGGTGACTTGTAAAGGGCCAGGCGCATGGAGGTCAAACTAGGCTCACCGCACACCACGTCATCAGTAGGGGGGGATCGGTAAGATGGAGGGTAGGTAGTACAGTGTTGAAAGAGCGAAAGCAGAGAGTATGCAGCTCTGGTGGCTCTGCTCCTCACCAGAACTTTGCCTTTGAGCCAGCCACACAGCTCTGAGTTTCAGCTTGCTTACCTGAAGAAGGAGGGGGAAAAAAAAAAAAACTAGCAATAATATCTATCTTACAGAACCACCGTGAGAATTGTGAGGGGACGATTCACATGCAGCTGCTTGGTCCTGGTGATAGGGCTCAGCCTTGAAAGATGCCTAGGTTTCCATGGGAAAAGAGACCTCTCAGGTACGGAGGATTAAGTGAATGGCTGGTTCAGCCCATGATCCAAGATTCGGTGGAGAGTGTCCTCAGTAGCTGAGACAGAAAAGGCAACTGGGCCAAATCTCTGCTCTTCCTTTCGTTATTTCTTCCCCTTCTGTGTTCATTTTCTCTTCCCAGTGACTTCAAAGACACCTTTGAGTGTTCCCTAGCCCACCAGAGTTATAAAGGGTTAAACTGTGCCCACAGCCCCAGTGAATTCCCCCCAGTGGTATCTTCAGAATATCTACTCTGGGTGGAAACGAGCTCTTTTTCCTCACCCCACCCACCCACCAGATCATTTGACCTACTTGCCCCCTATGCTTAGGTAAAATCTTTGGAGAAAAACCTTAGATCTACAGCTGGTAACATCTTCCAGCTGCCAAGTGAAAAATAAATGAGATTCCTGGGACTTCGAGCAATTTATAATGAATTCTAATGACTGCTGGGCCTGGTAGTGATGCATGCTGATGAACTGCCCCTGCTGCCAGCTGTCCCCCACCACCAATTGTCCACAAGGGGATTCGTGTTTGCTAAGGGCACAGCCATCTCCAGAGATGAGGTCAGCAGGGGCTCTGCACAAGGACACAGCAGCCCTTCATCTTGAGACAGGATTTTATGGTAAATGCTGGAAATATTTACCAAAAGCAGAAGGCATAAGGAAAGAATGGTAAAGAACTGGGTCTCATCCCTGAAATAGAAATCAGAAAGCTATGTTTGCAAATTGTTTATTCTCATGCTTTATTTAATATCATCTACTTTCTTCTTCACTTACCCTTGCTTTCTCTTCTTTCACAGGGTAGGTGATAAAATTAGGCTATTTTCTGTTCAGTTTGAATTATAAATCTACAGTGGGAAGACCTACATCTGAATTTTGGTTGTATGTAGTCACTAGTTATATGCCTGATAGCTGTTATGTCCTGGGCACATCACCTAACATTTCTGAACCTAGATCTCTCCATCCATCAGATCAGGTCCTGCCTATTCCATCTACCTCCCAGGGTTGTTACATGGATTGGGTGAAACACAGGGAGAGCTGGACCTAGTCAGCTTAAATCATCAAAAAAAAATCCTTGTTTTAAAAATGTCTTCATCTTCAAAAACTGTTCTGCCAGTTTCCTAAAGAACCAATTAATTAAGTAGTTAATCCAGTGCAAATCCCAGGCTGGAGAGAGGTTCTTCGGCCACTTTGATTGCATATAGCATAGCAAGGGAACTACCCAGTCCAGAGGGAAGGTGGTCATGGGGGTTTACCATTCCCATAGGAGGAAACTGACTTCTGCTTCTCAGAATTGCTATACATGGCTTGGGGAAAACTTAAAGGGTGGGAGTTATCTCAGGCTGACAACCAAAGAGAGCAATGAGAAAACTGAACCCCCCACCCATACCAAACCTCAGTCCCACCCACAGAGCCTGGGCCCTGCCTCGCTGGGCACCTTCTTCCTCTCCAATGAGCAGGATGGACTTCACACCTACCTATCTAGGCCATACCTAGACAGTTCAAGGAAGAGTTACTTTTCTAAAAGAAGAAGAAAAAAACAAAGAAAAGGAGAAAGAACAAAGCCTGGGACAGACACCTGACCAGAACTTGGCCACCTCCTGCTCTCTGCACATCACTGCTGCTGCTTCACTCAATCTGGACTTCCACGTGTTTCATTTTTGCCCTGACTGCCACTGCTTCGAACTCCCAGACCTCTGTTCTGCCCTTGACTGTGGCTACAGCTGCCTCCCAAGCATGGCTATGACTTTTCTGTTGGAGGCGCCTTCGCTGGCTCTATTAAGAATGGCTCCCAGGAGCACCCCAGACACTCAGGAGACCTGCCACTCCCTGGCCCCTGACTTACATGTGATCCCTGGCAATGGAGGTCATAAGGGCCAGGGGATATGCTGGGGCTGTCTTCTGTTACTTCTCACACAGTGCTGGTCCTGAGCATAACTAATCTATCTATTTATTGCCTCCTATGTCCTAATGTGACAATCACCTAAAATAACACATTGGCAGGGCTGAAGGGACCAAAGCAATATGGAGTATAGAAAGCCCAACAGGTCCCAGGAGCTAAGAGGAAACAGAAAGTTGAGATTAATGAAGTTCTCAGCCAGGTGGTCTCTGGCCCTAGATAAGGCCATGAAAATATTACAGACAGCTCAGGCAAGTAATTGCTCTTAGGGTGTGTTGTTTTAAAGACTTGCTTTCTGGATGGTATTATATGCTTCAAAGAATGTTGATATAAGCAGGGGCGGGAGGCGGGAAGGCACGGGATTTCAGCAGAGCAAGCTCAGGCAGAGACTCAGTATCCTGCATCTCAAACAATGGCCAAGATGGGCCATTTAGATCCAGGCCTGAGATCACCATATAAAGGCCTTTAAAATGTGAAAATGGGGCAGGGGACCTAGCTCAGCAGCATGGCACCTGCCTGGCAAGCGCGAGGTTCAGTTCTCAGTACCAAAAAAGAAAATAGTAAAAAAAAAAAAAAAAAAAAAAAAAAAAAAAAAAAAAAAAAAAAAAAAAAAAAAAAAAAAAAAAAAAAAAAAAAAAAAAAAAAAAAAAAAAAAAAAAAAAATTTAAAGACCAAAATAAAATAAAATAAAATGTGAAAATGAATAAAACGCTTAGAGGTCAAAACTGCAAACTTAAAACCCAGTCTTCCAAATGTGACAGCTAAATAAAACCATTTGGCCTGGAAGTCAGAAGGCCCCCTCGACTCCAGAGCAGCCGTGGCTTTGGATAAGTCAAGTCACCTCTTTGAGTTTCATGTTCTTCATCTAATAAAACTGAAGAGGGTCCAGGGTGGCCTCTGAGGTCTCTTCTGCTCTGATAATACTCTGTGAGCAAATTCATAGTACACAGCTATAGCCATGCAGGTGCACCTCCTGGCCCTGTATAATCCCTTCTCCCTAAGTAACTTACCTAACTAAATAGAACAGCAACCTGAGGAGATTCCACTCCTGGGAGTAAGTCGCAAAACATTAGGATTTCCGTCTTGCCAGTAGATGTTTTCCCTTCCATGCTCTGATGAAGCAAGTGCCATGTTGGAAAGGCCTGTATGGCAAAGGACTGAGGTGGCCACAAGGACTTGAGGCCTGAGCCCAGCAGTCACCCAAGCAAAACTAGGAACAGGTCCTTCCTGGTTTGAGCCTTGGGATCAGAGTTCTGCCTCAGCTGGCACCTGAAGCAGGAGGGACAACTGAGTGTGTTCAGACCCCTGACCTGCAGGAACTGAGGTCATAGGCGTGTGTTGCTTTAAGGTACTACGTTCTGGAATACTTTATCACATGACAGGACACACAGTTTAGTTTGTATTCTTGACCTTGACAGGCCAATTTTTTTGTCTCTCACTTTATCCAAATAACCATTCTTAAATCATTCTGCAAGTCAAATGAGGGATTACCTGGAATTGGGGTCAGGCACGAGAAAACCTGACTTAGCTGCCACAGCTAGAGGATAAACAGGCTAGTCACTGTCCACGCCTCAGCCGCAAAATCTTGTTGGGTAGAAGCTCAGGAAAAGGCTCCAGATGGAAGCTGCAGATGGATTTGTGTACCAAGAAAACTATGCCTCCTCTCCCCACTCTAAGTCTTACATTTCACTCACACATCTATGTTTTCAGAAGAGAAAATATTTTCTTCCACTGTTCTCGCCATTGAGTCCCTCACCCAAAGTGCACACCAGTCACACAGTTGGGTGAGGCACAAGGGCCATGAAAGAAGGCTGGTTACACACAGGAGCACAGCACATAGGGTAGAGTTGAGACTTTCAGGTGACAACACCTCTGTTTGGCACCAGAAGATCCATGGCTCAGTCTTCATGCGTCCGGATTGTGACCACTTCTTTTCTTTTTCTTTTTTTTTTTTTTTGGTACCATGGATCGAACTTACAACCTCACACCTGCCAGGCAGACACCTTACACCACTGAGCTAAATCCCCAGCTGTGCCCACTTCTTATCACCTCCATCACTAGCTAACTAGCTCACCTAATTTCCTCCACTAATTAAACACCTTGTGACTCCACTCTCCCCTTTTAGGGCTCTCCTCCATCCACCCATTCTCCACTGACCAACTTGAGTAACTGTCTTGAATGTAAATGCAGTCATGTCATCCCCAGCTTGGAAGTTTCCTGCCACTGTCTGTCACCTTTAGGATCCATTCCACAGCCTGTATCTTGGCCTGAAGCTCCCACAAGTCTGTTCCTCCTGTTCCCTCTTCCCCGATCACACAGCAAGCTGTCTTTGGAATGTGTCCAGATGTTAACATCACAAGGCCTTTGCACTTGCTGTTCCAGCTGCCTGAACACCTTTCTTGCAGATATTTGCTTTACTTGCTTTCTTGTTTCACTTACATTTCCACTCAAACATTGGCTCTACAGAGAAGTCTTCACTGACCAGCTGTTATACAATAGCATCCCCTTCTGCTCCCTGCTCACCCTTCTCTGCAATGCTACTCTGCAACATTCAGCAACATTTAAAATTATAATACATCCTGCACTTCCTGGTTGTATTCTGTCCCCTCTTCCCTTGTGCATATACGTTTACTGGGGTGAGGATACCACTCATCCTCTTCTCTCACCTAGGTACCTAGGACAATGTCTAGTCTTCAATCAGTTATTGCTGGATTAACTGTGGATTTGACAAGGGAGCCCAGACAGGATGACTGGAATGCAAAGTTATCAAAGTAGAGGTCATAGGCCAGAAGAGATCAAGTTCAGAAAGTCAGATAAAAAGAAGAGATGTGGCAGGTTTCAACAACTTGGCAATATTTGGAATGAGACAGTCAGGGATCACCACAGGAACAAAGGGCAGATGCACCCAGGGGGCCCTGACCCCAGGTCTGTTACCCATTAAAAGCATGAAATGTTTTTTACCTTACCCACTCACCCCTTCAACATAACATCTCCAGAAATGAACTAGATGAGCATAAAAGTGATAAGAATCACCACAAAAGGTCAAAGGGCAAACAAATTCCCAGGCCTTTAACCTGTTACTGGTTAAAAGCACGGTTGTGTTTTCCTCTTAGCAGCTACTGCAGCCCATCCTTATCACAAGGCCAGAATGTTTGTGCAGGTTGGAGGACCTGTGATAAGCTGACTGCCTGTTCCTCAAGGCCAGGCTGTTTGCACAAGAAAGAAAACACCTTTTAAAACTGTTTCCAAGACTAGTAAAAAACTACCAGACCTCAACCCACCCCAGTAACCCAATAAAAACCTTGCTCCTTTCTTTGCTATAGGGTCAGCCTGATTGGTTTTCTCAATCAGACCTGTCTCTCCTCTCTTTGAGGTAACCCTCCTTCCCAAATTAAAGTTTTGCCTGAGTGTTCACACTCCTCCCTTGGTTTCATTTCCATTATTCCTGGGCCAAACTTCTAACTCTACTGGCAGAAACTTCTGGGCTAGTGCAGCTGGGATGGGCCCCAGGGAGGGCATGGAAGCTATGCAACCCTTCCTTGTACTTAACCTTATCACATTGTCCACATGGCTATTCCTGAGTTGTGTCCTTTACAACAAACCAACACACGTAAGTAAAGCATCTCCTGAGCCATTCTAGCAGATGACAGAAACTGAGGTGGGGGTTGCGGGGGCTATCTTCAGAAAAAAATACAGGTGACAACCTGGGAATTGCAATTGGCAGCTGGAGTGCAATGACAGCAGTCTTGTGGTACTGAGCCCTTAACCTATGAATTCTGACACACTCTGAGTAGTGAGTGCCTGGTGTGAAATGAATCACTGGACACCAGTTGGTATCTGCAGAAAACTGGGAAATTGCTTAGTATGGAAAAATCCACATGGTGGGTAACTGCAATTCTTCGTGAGTACAAAGGAAAGTTTTTCAATCAGGACAACTTAAGAGTTAACATTCCTGAGCATTAAAAATCTTTACTTGGGGAGATGCAGAGAACCAGGCAAGCAAAAATTAGTAATGCACCAGTGACTTTACCATCAATATCTTCTTAAATCTCACCTCAATCCCCAAAAAAGCAGCATTCCCATTTTATACGCCAAAAACTAGCTCAAATGGGATTTGGAATCAGGACTTGAACCCAGGTCTATTTACAGCAGAGCCCACATTCCTGATTCCCATGGCCTATTATGTCCAGGCCTGGATCAGAAACCAGGAACACCAACCTCAAAGAAAGCAGGTTAAGGGCATACCAGACTCCAAGCAGAAAGCATCCACTGAACAAAAAATAGACACACCATGCCAAGATGGAACCACACCTAAACAAAGCCTTATTTCTTTTCAGAATGACTGAAGTATACAGACACAACATGCATTATAATTCTAAATGATAGCCTGTGAGAGCTGAAAGCAACTGCAGAGCTCATTCAGTTCCATTCCTTTTTGGAAGGATGAGGAGACAGATTCTCAGAGCCCAGAGTCCTACCATTACAGACAGAAGCTGAGCTTTATCTTTTAGTGTGCAGATCCAAGTATTTACAGCTCCTACAAGAAACTTGAGAATTTTGTTATATTTTTTTAAACAGATGATGATACTATATTATTACAACATTGTTTTAGAGGCAAAAATAACTCAAGTATTAGAAGATAACACTGACCTGAGAGGTAGCCACGACACGATGGGGCACAGACTCACAATAATCATCATAGCAAACAGGATGCCGCCAGGGGGAGACTGTGACCAAGGGGGAGTCCTAATTCTTTCCAATGCTTCCAAATGAGCAAAGGATCCAAGAACTTGCAACCAGGTATAAGTCATGTTCCCCCAGTAAAAAACAGAAACTCAACAAGATTACCAAGAAACAAACCAGTGGAAGCCTTAACGAAGGACTTGTTTTATCGGGCAGTAGTTCTGAGCAATAGTCTAGATACTGTGTCACCATGTCCTTGATCACAGATAAGAACAGTGGTCTCCCCTGCCTTTTTATCTAGGAAAACATCCTAGAACATCTCTACTGAGTTCCAATCTTGAAAAATTCAGAGTTTCCAATCTTTTAATATCTCAGCCTGCTTATCACCCTAGGTTACTCTGAATCTCAACTGAAGAAACAACACTTGAACTACAGTGGTCATTACTATCACTGATGTCTACAAAATGCGAATATATATATGCTTTCATCCAGGTAAATATTCATTTTTATCCAGAAAAATATGTCTATCATATCTCTATATCAATACACTTACAACTCTGTGCCATTTTCTGTGATACAAAATTAGCAAACTTGCAGTTGACAGATTTTTTCAATTACTTTCCTGTTTGGAATGCTATTGTTGCTGAAAAGCTAAGATTTCTTGGGCGTTTACAATCAAGGAATGTGAAACTAAGAAAATCTATCAGGAAGTGTATACTCCCCTGAGTCTTCTGATTTTCACACTCTTAGCTCAAGGACTGCAGACATTTAAAATGTCATGGATAATTAGCCAGTCTCTTTACAAATAAGATCACTTGCTCCAAAAGAATCACAAAATTTGCCAGTCTCATAAATACTCATAGAGGCACTCATTAGGAGCTGACCAAAAGTAAAAATTTGTTTATATTTGTGAAATAAAAGAGTGACTGAAGTGCTGGGAAGAATATAAGCCTAGAAATGAGGTGGTGGGGTCTACACCTATATGTGGCAGTGTCTAGATTTTGAGACAGCTAAGATCCAAACCTAGAGGTGGTGGGATCTAGACCTAGAAGTGGTGGGAAACAGACCTAGAGGTGGCCAGGTCTAGACCTTGGGGAGGCTAGGGTCCAGACCTAGTGCCAAGGCATTCTGGAAAGGACCTTTCACCTTTTATTTTTTTCTCAACTGGGGCCCATAAGACTCCTTCCAGTTCTTAAAATCTTCACCCACTTAAACTATAAATAGACTTAACCACCAATGAATCAGATACTATGTAGGGAACACAAGCTTTTGACTTGGCGCCCATGGTATTGATAGCTTTTCTTCTTTCCAAGACTACTTTTAGCAAATTTCAGGACTTCCCATAGAGGAACCTAGAAAAAGTCATCAGTAATTAAAATATCAACAATGCCAGATACAACATAGGAGCTCTATTACCAAAAAAGATCTTAAATTTCCCTAATGATATGTAGTGTGTTACCAAAACATGGGACAAATAACTCTAATCAACTATAGCAAATAACTATATGCTAACATATTATGATAACACAGTTATTTATATATCCATTAAAAATAATCATTTCTTCCAAAATAGAGGTTGATCATATCATACTTGTTAAGCACAGTGCATCTAGCAAGCTCACTGCTCTCAAAGAAAATGTATTGACAAAAAGTAACAAGGCTCAGAAATTTTTTGAAAGCAATAGACAAGCAAATGTAGTATAAGCATCTTCCATGATCATCCTGCTTCACTTATGAAATATTGTGAAGTTATCACCCCCATTAAGAAGTCTCTAGACAAGATTCTATACTAGAAAGGAAGCTAAGTTATTTAGGGCCATTTCCCAGGCCAGAAGACAGATATCGAGTAGCAGAAATAACTTGAGAACATAGGGAGTGGACTGGAAGTCCTCGTTGGAATATACTTTAGAAAGTATGGCAGAAGCCCTGGTAGTAACTAGATTCTGCCTATCTAATCCAGTGTTAATTGATATGGCCCTGAGCTGGCCACCTAATGTCACTGATCTGAAGGTCAGGCCTGCATCATGAAGAGGACAGCCTTCACACAGAAGTCTCTAGAGTTACATTTTGAGCAATCAGTGCTTGTGGAAACACTGGCATCTTCTACAGCTGAAACTAGAACTAGACCAATGACCATTCTGCTCTGGGTCCATCTTGAAGACTAAGCCAAAGAAGCTCTAGACTTGGGTCCATTCTCCAAAGCCAAGACCTAAATCTCCCAGAAGCCTCATGCCACCACCCAGGGGCTACCAGACTTGCTTCCTCTTGGTCCTTTCTGTCCTGGCTCCTCATGAACTGAGCTCCATTCTTCCCAGTACCATCCTGCCCTAGGGTGAGCTCAACTGGGGTTCAATTCTTGGAGGAGGCTTGATGTGAGATGAACAAATGCTCCTGATTTTAAAAGAACAGATTTGAGAATTTTTCTACAGGCAGGCTCCTCCTGAAGCTTCAGTTCTCATCCTGAATTTTAAAACCATAATGTGACATTTTAACATATGGCAAAGAAAGATGAATTTGAGATCATTTCAAACTGCTTAAAAGATCTGCATTAAACACAGATTTCCATTATTACAGATCTAATAAGTCCTATTCTCATCTGGGCTATCAGCAACAGAGTAAGTAATTACCTTTCAACTTGGGCTGTTCCAGTCCATTAGCCCAATACTGATGACTCAGGAAAAGCCACCCATGAGAACTAAATGCTGATAAAAGATGAAATGAAATGGAAGAAAACGATGCTGCTGTATCCTATTTGCTTACATCTATTGTGAGGAGTGAATCAAAAATAAATAAACTTGATGGAGTAATAAATCCAAAAGTAAATATTAAAAATAGGAAATAGAGTTGTAGCTACCAAGATGAAAGCATCATAGATTTTGAAGAACCATCAGTCACCACTTGCAATATTTACCTACGAACAAAGACTGGATCAAAATGATACCAAACATCTTCCAAGCAAAAAGCTTAAATAAGTGAGTCAAGCTTTCATTCAACAAACTAACCAGTAAGTCAGGCTCATTGTTAGGTGCTGTAAATACAAATGCTACTGAGAAATCTCTCATCTTGATGAGAGATTCAAGATACTCATTTTAACTATACCAAAGTTGAGTATTATCCACCCAGTATAGTTAAGTTCTTCAGACTAAAATTTTTCTTTAGTCAAGAAACCCAGTTATCAATTAGCTGAAATTTGTTAATTCTACATTATATTCTTTGCATTTTGGGGAATACAAGAATAAAGATGATGGCAATTTGATAGCAGCGTAAGTTCAAGGTGCAGGGAGAAAACACTAATAAGGTAGAAACAGGGGACACCGAGCATATATGTGGCTTCTGTTAAACAGTGTAGCAGAAATTATTAGTTCTAGAGGAAGTCAAAGAAAATGTAGAACAATCAAGATGGGTTGGGAAGGTTTCAGGGGAGGTAAGGTGTGGCCATCATGGCATTGGATGAAAGCAGAGCACTCCTGGGAGGGAGCAGGAGGAACAGTGAGATGGAGAGGCCAGGACCAGAGAGGAACCATGATGGTTCTGCAAGGACCAAGAGGAAGTGTTGTGGGGAAGCACGGCTGTGTGGTGACAAACATGATGGCTAGCTACTGGCCACTCCCCAGAGTTTCCTCCAGCTTGATGTACCCCTCACCGTCCCTTTGTTTGTCTGGAAGATTATATACCCAATCCACTTCCTCTTGCCTAGATACTAAGATGAGCCTATTCATCTGTGCCAATCATATCCTCTCCCTTTTCAAGGGACTTCACACCTCACCAACAGCCCCACTACCAGCTACCCAATCTTTGTCCATAATGTGCAGAGAGAGCTAAGGCCATGCTAGACTCCCTTGCCTGGAATCTCTTTTAGATAACAATGAGTCTGGGAGGCCTTTCCTCTTGTCTGTTTTATAAATAGGCCCAGGCCAATGGTGCCCATTGGGATGCCAACCCAACTGTGAACCAAGCCCTCAGCACCCTGGGAGAACCAGCCTGGCTCTCAGTCTCAGGTGCAGCCCAGGTGGGCTTCTTCAGACAAAGGCTGCCTCCTGGGAGTGAAATGGAAATGTAGTCATTTTCAAATGCAAATGCCTAAAATGGGACAGACTAGGAACACAGATGACTGCAGGAAAAACCAAAAGAGTGACAAGAAAACAGTGACAAAGAAGGGCTACAGATTGAGCGAATCAAGGCAAGATTTGAAGACAACATCTTGAAAAGTTGGGTCTGGCTACAAGCCCAGAAGAGAGACAAGCGGGAAGATTCCTGGGCAGGCAGCCCAAGGAGCGCTCAGCAGACATCTGCAGTGTCAGGGAGATGCTTGGAGAGCAGTTGTAACCTCGATTTGTGGGCAATGCCTGCACCAGCCTGAGGGAGTAAGGTTCAGGTCTGGAGGACAATGACGTGGTGCCATACAAAATGAGCCCTCTCAGCCCAGACAGAGTCTTGCCCTGACCTTGGCCCTCTCCCTTGTCCAGTCTACACTTTCACAGTCCTCACCACAGTGACCACTTGACTTTATAGGGTTGGCGTGTGACCTTGCTGATACCAGTTTTAGTCTCTTATGTGGCAGAGAATAAAGACTGAGCCTTTGGCTCAGAGGCGCCCTGGCATTTAACTGTCTTCTTCCTAAAGGACTAAAAACACATATTGGAACCACAGGTACTAAGATTTAAAATAGAACAGATTGTGCTGGGAGGATTTTGAACAGAAAAAGGGCTCTGAGAGGCAGCACTTTTTGTGAGAAAAAAACAACCCCCAGACAAGTGCTATTTTAGATGGCCTTTCCAACCCTCCTCCTGTCCAGAAAGGTCTTTCCACCCCTTCCTCTCTTCCTCCACCTTCCAAGCTCTTGAGAGACCCACCTCAAAGGCCACTGGCTTTTCTCTTGCCTGAAGTGGCCATTTCTGCTTTGTCTGTATCTGCTGTTGCCTGTGGCTGCCTGTGCTAGCAAAAGTGTGGCAATTTGGTCAATGCTAGCAAATTAAAAAGTATATTTCTTCTTACAATTTTATTTATTAATAATAATTTGTCACTTGATGACTTATCAAGAAAGATATAGGTCCTTGTTTTCTCTCACAGCAACTGCAGGGTAAAATTTTGTTAAGAATTTTTTTTTTATCACAGGAGACTTGTGGGAAGATGGCAGAACAGTAAGCAGCAGAGTAAACAGCCTCCCTGAGAGAAACAGTCCAGATGCTGGAATACAGCATCATGGGGAAGACAAGAAGGAAAGAAATGGATCCCATGGACCCAGGAAGAATCTAAAGCGAGAATTGAAGCCCACAGAAAGAGTAAAAAGAAAAATTTAAAATGAAGAAGAAGGCAACAGCTGGCAGCACCTTTGCCTGGAGCCAGACCCACTGTGTGAGAGGAGCCACTGGAACCTGGGGACACATGATCAAGGTGACGTGGCAGCGGTGACCCTGGAGGCCTCTGCCAAGAGAGACAGCATTGGAGGAGAGTGGCAGTGGATAGGGGGAGTAGACCTGGAGGACTGGGCTGGCTGATGGTGAGTGCAGAGGACTCCATCCTCCCATGGGAGAGTGATTGGCTGGGAACCATTTTGGAGTTGGGCTGGAAAAGCCTGGAACCAGAATTGCTCCTGGCTTCCTCCAGCAACTCTTAGCTGGGCGCAGACTCAGGGAAATTATTTGGACTGAGTTCCACCCCCGCGCACATTCTAGGAGCCATCTTGGAGGGTCCCTGAGGGCAGCTTGGTCTGGAGGCAGCGACCCCATACACCCTCCAGGGGCGGTAGTGGAGGATCCCCCTGGTGACCAGCCCAGGTTTGCAGGCAGCGGCCCCACTCCTGCATGCACTCCACCAGCCATCTGGGAGCCAACACAGGCTGGGAAAAGCAGCAGACAGCGCTGCACCAGCGCACCCAGTGGTCACCGTCAGATACCCATAGCCAGCACCAGCTAGAAGAACCAAACAATCTCACTTCAGAGAAATTGTAGCCAATGCAGGGAGTGCCTGGGACCGCAGTACCCGCTTGTCCAGAAGAACCCAGGAATATGTCAAGACGAAGAAGCAAAAGAGAGAGTCTCTGGCCTTCAATCCAAGCAGAGCAAGTCCAGGAGATGCAAATGCAGAAGAGATCGGGAGTCACACAACTGAAATTTCTGAGGTGATGGCAACTGAAGTAAAGAAACAACTTCATGAGGCTATAAAAGAAATTAGAACAGAAATACTAACTCAGGTAAAAGAAGAAATGAAAAATATAATAAAAGAATTGCTAGGCATCTCTAAAGAAGACATAGATGAAAAAATGGAGCATAGGAAAATGAGGGAAACCTGGAATGAACAATACAAAAAAGATTTAGAATACATGAAACAGAGTCAAAGAGATAACCAGGAAATTAAAAACTCCATTGAAAGTTGGCAAAACCACTTGAAAGAAACTGAAGGTAGACTTTCAAACCTTGAAAACAGGTTTGCAGCTTGTGATTATGAAAGGAAAGGTCTCTTAAAAATAACAAGGAACCTGGAAGTAACAACTCAACGGCTGCAAGACAACCCAAAGAAACATAACTCAAGAATAAAAAGTGTGAGTGAAAAAGCATGGGTCAATACAAATGACACTAAAAGTCTATTTACAGAAATAATATCAGAAAACTTCCCAAGTATGGGAAAAGGAAGTGACATTCAGATAAGTGAAGCATATAGAACTCCAGCTAGCCATAACCAAAATAAATCTATACCCAGACATATAATAATCAAGATCCCAGAAATTCAACACAAAAACAGAATATTAAAAGCTGTTAGAGGAAAGAAACAGATCACCTACAAAGGAAAACCCATCAGAATTACAACAGACTTCTCAACACAAACTATCAGGTCAAGAAGAGCTTGGAGTGAAGTATTTCAAGCCCTGAAACAAAACAACTTCTAACCCAGATCGATGTACCCTGCAAAACTATCTTTCAAAATTAACGGAGAAACAAGATACTTTCATGACAAAGAACAACTGAAGGAATTCATGACCACCAAGCCAACCCTACAAAGAATACTGAAGGACATTCTAGAAAAAGATAAAAAAGACCACAGCTCCAGAAACAGTGGTAGAGGGATATCACCAAGTGGGGCAGACAATTGAATAGAGAGGAAAAGTAGGCAGCCAAAGGCAGGAAAATAGCATGGCAGAGATGAGGCAGTGCATGTTGGCCTTTAACCATTAACGTAGATGGCCTCAATTCACCAATAAAAAGAAACACAGGCCGAGTGGGTCAGGAGACAGGATCCATCAATATGCTTTATACAAGAAACACATTAAACTCGAAAGGGGGTTCATAATTGAAAGTCAAAGAAGAGAAAACAATGCTCTATGTGACAGGGAACCAGAAAGAAGTGGGGGTAGCTTGCCCATTAGCTACATAGTGGACAAGAAAGATATGGCATTTTTATCCAGTGGAAAGCTACTCAGCTATAAAGAAAGATAACCTCAAGCCTCTTGTAGGTAAATGGATACAACTTAAGATCATGGATGAAATGATCCAAAATCACATGGGTGAACATCATGTTACCTCCCTAGTACAAAAAACTAAAGGAGTTAGTAGTATTCAAAATACACAATAAATATTGTAAAAATGAAAGAGGAGGAAGTGTCTAAAAAGGGAAGGCAGTGGCTATGGTTAATCTATTATCATGATTTGAGTCCTGTATTGTTTTCACTGTTCTGTTTAGTTTGGTTTTATTCTATTTTGGTTTGTCTAATTTTATTATATTTGATGGCATGGACAGCTATTTCAAAGATAACAAAATACATTATGGTAGCCATTATTGATACCTGACCACTATGTTTTGAAGTCCTGTATTGCTTTCATTGCTTTGTTTTGAGTGACTGTATTCTATTTTGATTTGTTTGATTGTATTATGACTGATGATATAGGCAGCTGCTTAGAAAATAACAAGAGGCATTATGGTAACCACTATTGTTTTACTATTGTTTTGAAGTCCTGTATTGCTTCCATTGTTTTGTTTTTATTGGTTTTATTCTGTACTATTTTGTTTGATTATACTATGCCCAGTGGTATGGGCAGTTATTTTGAAGATAACAAGAGGTATTATAAAGGGAAAGGAGGTAAGAAAGGAAAAGGAAAAAGACATAAATTTGTATATATATATATATACATAAGATAGTTAAAATGATCATACTACTAAATGCATTAGTTATTAAAAAAGAACAGTTAATACTCATATGATTAGATCAATTTTACATGACTATATCTGTTAATCTAAATAACCCCTTTGAAGTTAACAATACACAATATTACAATCATTGTCAAATTCCTATTATCTTGCTTTGTAAACCTATAATGTTATTGTATTGGATTTGTTTTTGTTGTTTGTTTGTGTCTTTTGCTTTTTGTTTTTCTTTTCTGTGTCTTTATTCTCTTAAATTAAAAAAAAAACTTTTTATCACAAATACAAAGGCAATGTAGAAAGCTACTGGTTTCCTGAAAATTCTCTTTTCAAAATGTAGACAGTTTAAATTGAGGTGACTCTTAAAACGTTGTCACTTACAACTTTTTCAAGGCTGAGGAGTTCAAGGAGAAAATCACGGGCAGACAAGAGGAATGGCCCATAACATAGAGAGACCAAATTTTCTAGAACAGATTAAAATGGACTCCCAACCAGCAGCACTTTCTAACAAGACTCCATCTGGCCTGGCCTGGTTCTCTCTGTTCCTTTCAGCAAGATGTTACAGATATAGAGCAAAGTCAGCTGGGAGGCTGTACCTGGCCCCTCTATGCTGACAGTGACTGTGTATAGCAGTACTCTGAAAAAGCCTATGGTGAGCATTGTTCTTAATGGGGAAGACTGATGTTTTTCTCAGGTGATCAAGAGTCAGGCAGAAGATCTTTATACCATTCCTATCCCTGCGGCATCATGCTGGGGGATCTTAGCCAGCAACATAAGGCAAGAAAAGGAAATAAAGATGCATTTAGATCATCAAAACCATCAATACTCACAGAATATATGATTAGTCTTGGTCTTACTAGGGTTCCATAACAAATTCCCATACACTAAGTGGCTTATCAACAATAGAAATCTACTTCTAACAGTTCTGGAGCCTGGGAGTCCAACACAAAGTCCCCAGCAGATGTGGTATCTGGTAAGGGACTATCCTTTCACTGTGCCCTTACGTGGTACGAGGGGTCTTTTTCATAAGGACACTAATCCCAGTGTCCCATCTCCTAGTACCATTGCTTAGAGTTTCCATATATGAATTTTGCAAGATGAAAACACTCGGTCTATAACAGTCTACCAAGAAAGTACTGACCAACAAACACAAGTTACAAGAACCAATAATTGTCATATATCTCAGGATACAAAGTCAACATACAAAACTCAAAGGCATTTTATGTATTAATGATGAATGGTTAGAAATTGGAAACTTGACAATATCATTTATAATGATATCAAACAAAATATATGCAAGATTTGTCTTTTAGTTTCTCTCAACAATGTATTTTAAATAATGCTTCTTTATTTTTATGAAATCAAATCTATCATTTTTTCCTTCTTATTTTCAAGTTTTTATGTTCTATCTAAGAATCATTTGTCTTACTCAAGATCACAAATATTTTCTCTAATGCTTTCTTCAGGAAATTTGATGGTTTTAACTTTCACACTTTCGTTTAAGTTATATTTACATTTAACCATGCAAATTCAAGTTAAGGTAAAGCGTACAAGGTAAAAAGTTCTGGGGAAAAAAATAACAAAGTGGTGGTGACAGAAGAAACTGAAAAGTTAACAAAAATCAGAAAGTGCAGTCACAGCTATAAACCCTTTCTGCCAAATTACCTTGGCTGAATCCAATCTGTGCTTTCTGGACCAGTACTGTCTGGCAAATGTACTAATGGTTTTTGCCAGTTTCCCTATTGTCTAAATTCACATCTTGGTCAATCAAGAGGTGAGACAAACACATCAGTCCCTAAGCACAGCCAGATCTAGGTTCTACCACTTTCTCTGCTACATGAGCACTTTGAAGTCTTAGTAGGTTTTCAAACTTGTTTCAATTTAAGTATCTGGAAGATGGAACCTTCTCCAGCCACATGAGAAAAGGTTATGAGAAAAATTATACAAATGCAAAAGTACTCATAATGTTCCTTTTATTAGGTTCTGCTTCAAAGCCTGCCCATACCAGATACTGAGTAAGAATAAATAATATCCTTAATGCATGCATGAAGTCAGCTAGCATTATCTCTGACTGGAAACACCACACCAGGATATTGATAGATACTTAGCATAGTCAAGATGTCATGGTCTTCCAAATTTATGACATACCAACAAAGCCTGTGTTGTCACTTTTCATGAATGTAGAAAGGATTCCTGCTTGGGTGGGAAGGTAGACTGCATGAGTTTAAAGCACCCAAGCAGTAAGCACAGGCCCAGGAATTGAAAAGAGAAGCAGGTCCAAATCCCAGATAAACTACCTACTAGCTGTATGACATCTGGCCAGTGGTTTTATTTCTCTGAGCCTCATTTTCCAGACCTGGAAAATGGACTAAAATTACCTTGTTGAACACATATTTTCCCCCATACAGTTACACAGCACTATTTAAAAATGCTATGCTACTTCCCTCAACCATACCTCCCAACAAACACATTCATGCGCTCAGATTCATTTAAAAACTATTTGGCCATGTGCATATGCATGAGACCTACCAGTGACAGCTGATGTGGAAAACCAGAATAACACAGTGATCTATATTCACTGATATTATTGCCAGGCTGGGAATTGCACTTATAAAATAAGACAAATATGTAGAACCAAGATGAATAACAATCATAGTAGCAGCAAAAGTAGTTAACACATATGTGTTTGGCACTGTTTTAAGTATTTTACATGTACCCAGGTACTTCATGCTCACAGCAACCTATGAGTAGGTATTCTTATCATCCCATTTTGCAGATGCAAAAACCTGAGGCACAAAGGACTTGCCTGAGGCCACAAAACTACTAAGTAACAAAGATAAAATTCCCACCCACAGAGTAGCATTCCAGTAGCCCTACCTCATCATAAAAGTCAGAAATCGTCAAGAAGTGCCTTCTCTACATCCATCAGAGATGGCTGGCACCATGTGGTGTGCATAGTCTTCCCAAATAGCATCAGAATACACAGGGCAGTCTCGTAGGGCACTGAGGCTGTTCTTTTCCTGGCAGGTAGGCATTTTTAACTAGACTTTTAACACTGTAATGGTTTCTGTTCAGCTGTCCCTACTGCACACCTAAGACTCAGCATGAAGGTTAGGCTGTAGAGGAGCAGAGGATGGCACATGCATCCCTGCTTTCCTTGTCCTTTGAATTTGCATGCTGCAATTACTGGAGCAAAAGCTCAGCTAATCTCCTGGCTGGCGTGACTGCTATTATCATTTAGCACATACATGCATATTCAGCCAGATTTAAAGGGAGAAATAAGCCTCGCGCGTGACGCTGCTGATAAACAATTCCCCAAAATCTTTTTTCCTGTGCTAAGACTGAGGCCTTGTCATACTTAAAAATGATTTGCCCATAAGTCTTTTATATGTTAATAACGTTGTACATTGAATATTTCATTCCTAAGAACATCATTTGATTGGTTTCCCCGAGATTTCCAGGACAATAGGAATGAACATGGCAGTCTTGGGTGCCTTTGAACACCAATCTCCAAGTTCAAACGAGTATCACTGGCATCAGACATGCAAACTTGGCTGCAGCAGAGCCTGGCCATATTGTCAAGGGTTCTTATTTCCAAATGAAACATTTTAATTCCTGGGGGGAGAGGGGCTTGGGCAGAGGAGCCATGTTAGAAGAGGACAGAGAGAAGGGAGGAAAGCGAGGGGAGCTGAAAAATGCATGCTTGGCCCTGATGCAAGGTATTTATTTGGCTTGCCTGTTTTTGTCCAGCCCAGTGTAAGGCTGGCTTCAGATGACCGTCCTCTGCTCGTGGTTTGGGTGGAGATGGCCAGAGTTTCTCTGTCTAGGAACAGACTGACCCAGGGTGGGCAGGGAGGGGCAGGATGAGTGGGAACAACCTGCATGTCAGTTCTAGCTGATCCTAGCATGTATCAGGATTGAAGTCTGGTGTAAGTCCATGGGCTCTGCTGGCCCATGAGAGTGAGGCAGGCCACACAGAGGGCAGGCAAGGCTGCTCCCACACATACAGAAACAGGTACGGCTATCATCAGCTAGGTCCCAGAGGAGAAGGAAAGAACTCATCAGGCCCTGAAAGTGTGATCACAGGAGCGACTGGGCCAGGCAAAGCAAGATACCAGAAGGGAAAATGCAAATCTCAGTCCAGAAAACATGAAGTGTAAAAATGAGGCAGGATCACTTGCTGTGTAACTCTTCAGCACACAAACACACACAAATACACATACATACATCATACAAATAGATACACATACACACACACAAACACAAATATACACCCTTAGGCCAAACACACCTCTTCTGTGCTTCAACCCTTGACAGTGTCATTAACTAATAACATGCTGAGTTCATTCTCCCCTGCAACTTAGGTAACCAAGCCATACAAAATTTCTTTAAAATCTGGCCACCCTACCAACTTACCCCTTGCCAGCCATGTGGAGACAGGATTGCCTCTACCCACACACCTTTGATTTCACTAGTTCCAGGCTCATCCCTTTCCCCAGGGCCCACAGTACCTGCCCTGCCTCAGGCCTTTTCACGTGCCCTAAGTAAATGCACCAATGCCCAGACTCAGATCCAAGCTACTCCATGAACCAACCCTGTGACCTCAGGCAAGCAGTTTAGTTTCTCTATGTTCTGGCTTCTTCAGCTGTAAGAGGCAAACAATAAAGGTACCTACTTAAAGAGCTATTTCATACATTTTTTTTAAACTAAGAAGGGTGTCTGGCACAAGTCAGCAATTATTCTACCCTCCCTGCAACTCTAGGAGGAGATCCTCAGTACTTCCAGTTTACAGATGAGGAAACTGAGGCTCAGATGCAACACCCTCAACTATACTGTCTGACCTTCAACATTATGTGTCCTAATTTGAGGTTCAGAACAGATTTAGTCTACAAAAGCTTAAAGAGCTTTGTAAAGTACCATTAGAAAACAAAGGCACTACGCACAAACTGCCACTCATTTCCAAGCAAATGACCCAGGTGTGAACCCTCTGCTTACCACCCCACCAATCTTTACCCTGCTAGGGTGATAAGATTTCTGGCTGAGTTTGCCAGGCAACTGTGATCTAAAACTTTATCTTAGATTAGTGCACAGGTTCTGTTCTTACATGAGCTTGGGTTTTTACTTGAAAATCCAGTTAAAAACAAACAAACAAAAAAAGACTACTTAACCAAGAGAAAATGGATATATTGTTGGAATGAGAGGTGTTTGTTCTTCTTAAGCTTAATGTGAGATGAATATATTATATTGTAGAGATATTAACCCTAATTAGAAGAGAGAAGTTCTAAAAGTATAAAACAAAAAAGGCAGCCAGTTACAATCTTCTCCAAGCAGGGTTTCTCTTGGAATTACCTGGGTAGTATTTTTAAAATACTAACACCAAGACTGCACCCCTTGAGATTCTGATTCAATTGGTCTGTGTTATGGCTTGTGTCTAGATGTCACCCCAAAGCCTCATGAGGTCATGGGTGGGGCTTTTCAGAGGTTGCTGGATCTAGAGTGTATACTGATGGGTTTAAATGTGCAATGCTGGGATCAAGAGTGTGTGATTACTAAATTAGTCCACTGATGGGTTTGGCACAGTTCTGGGTGTGCATAATGGGAAGGCCCACCCTGTGAGTGCTATCTGCCTGAGGGTGCATAACCTGGACAGAATATAAGGGATAGAAGGAGGGCTGCTGTCGTAGCTTGCTGCTTGACTTTTCTGCCTGCCGTGAAATGTTTCTCCTCTGCAATGTCCCTATGCCATGCCACCTTGCCTTGGAGCCAGCCAAATACAAACTGAAACCTCTACAAACTGTGAGCTACAATAAACCTTTCTTCCTGTAACTTTGGGTGTCAAGTATTTGTCTGAGCAACAGAAAAGTAACTAAGATAGCCTAGAATGAAGCCCAGACATTAATTATTTTTATAAAGTTTTTGGGTTGATTTTTATGTGAAGCTAGGGTTGAAGATCACTATCCTAGAGAGAAGGAAGACTGATATTTCTCAAAGTACTTCTACGGCCCAGGCATTTGACTCTTCTTTCAAATATATTATATTATTGACTTCAAAAATAAAAAATTCCATTAGAATTTGAGTACAACTCTGTACTTGCAAAAGCTCTCCCATTGTCTACAGTGTAGGGTTGATTATTAAATACTGAAACTTCCACTGGAGAGGGAACAAGGTAAAAAATTTTCAAAAGCCTTGAGAAGCCAGTGTCTGCCATGTCTGATTGCACTGAACAGCACTGGCATGAAGAAAACCAGTCAACCCCTAAGGAATAGGATCTCATGCTAAGATACTTGGAAGCCCCAGCTGTCCTCAGCTCCAGAAGGGACTTTTCACCTGGCAAGGATCTACCAAAAGTTAAGCAAGAACATTCTAATCAGGAAACGAGATTGGATTGCATTGAGTTTGAACCATTGAGTTTGGATTGCATTGAGTTCGTGACTAGAGAGAAAAATACTTACAACTTAGTCTCACTTTTCTCTTTATGTCCAGTTAAAAGCAGTATTCTGTGATAAAAGTTTAGCTTTAGTGAGTGTGTGGTTTTAAGAAGAAATGTAAGATTTCTTAAGAAGAGAACAAAGAGAAAGAAAAAAATACTAGAAAGCCCTAAAGAATCAAGCACAAGATAAGACAGAGAATGATTTCTTTTTATACTTCCAGCAGTGGACCCACCAGGATTAGTCTACACAGAGAGTTCAGAATCAGAGCACAGAAAGGTAAGGTTTTCAACACAACTGGAGCTGTAGACCAACAGCAGCTATCAACACTGAGCAGAAGAAGATGGTAGAGGACTCACATTGGACTCAGTGGTTCTCCCACCTACCTCTTGTCCTAGTGAGGCATTTGCTTCCACCCAAGCCAACAGTATCGATCTGGACAAGATGTGTGGCCCCTCTAACATACCTGGCCAGGCCCACCTTACCACTTGATGCTTCCAGCACCTATGTTATCCTCCTTTGTGCCTCTTTCTTACTGATAAATAGATGTGCCCTTGGTCTCAGATGTCATTATTAATGCAAACCTATTTCTAGCCAATGCCATAGTGATTCCACACTTACTCCTCCAACTTCCAGATATATGCTGCTTTACCTGATTTCCTAGTATGACAGTGAAACAAGCATTTTCCTCTACAGCTCCAGAAGGCATGGTGCCCCACCTGCCATGGTCAGTGGAAGAAAAAACCAGGTGTGGGTTCATTGTTCAATGCTTGCCAGCCTCATGCATGTGAAATGGGGCCAGCAGTTGCTAACTGTGCACAAGCAGCTTCATGCACCTGGCTTGGTCTTCTCACAGCGACCCTGTAACATAGGTTCTGTTTACTAAGAGAAACTGAGATGACATTAGTTGATACTGCTGAAGGTCTACCCTAAGTTCTTAGCTCTCAGTCTCTGATTCTAAGACACTGTCTTAGTCCATTTAGGCTGCTGTAAGCAACTGTCATAGACTAGGTGGCTTAGAAATAGTATTTTTTTCTATTCTTTATTTCATTGATTTCCATCACTCATTATCTCCTTTGGGTTACTTTGAATTTAATTTTCTCTATTCTTTCTTCTTAAGGTGGAAGATTAGCTTATTAATTGGAAACCTTTATTTTTTAATAAAGGTGTTCATGATATATTTTCATCTAAAAAAGAAAAGAAGAAGCTATTCCTTGCAGTTCTGGAGGCTGGAAGCCCAAGGTCAGGGTGCCAGCTTGGTCTCATTCTGCCGAGACCCTCCCTTCTGCATTACAAATGGTCACCTCTCATATGTGCACTAGAAGAGGAGTGCTTTTGGCATTCATGGGTGTCAGACACTGAGAATGACAGCAGGGTGCTCTTGCAACCACATGGCTTATCTTCAAGACCTCAATTCTGCCAGTGTCCAATCCAAAATGAAAAAGAGCCAGGGCTCAGAAATACAAAACAGCTCAGCTATTTTTCTACTACAGGCCATTCTCTGGCTCCAGCCAAACTCTGCTTCGTTGTTTATTTTCTAATCAGTCATATCAGGAGCCCTAAGATGCCACATCAAAATCCCATATCCCATACCTCACAGAGTGCAGGGCAGGAGGGGAGTTTGGCCAAGAGAGATCAATAGCCAGGACCCAGAGCTGTACCCCTTACTCCACAGCTCATTGGAAAAGTCCCTAGAAGACATGGTCCAGCTCCCTTGCTTGCTAGACACATGCACCAACAGCCAGAGAGGCTCTGCCCAGCTTCAGCCACAACCCACAAGCAGATCCCAGGTCGCCCCCACCTCCAAGACACTGTGCTCTTTCTTTATTTGCCTCTTCTTGTCTAAAAAGGATTTTCAATATCATCAGTGTCTTAGTTACTTTTCTCATTGCTGAAACAAAATACTCAACACCCAAAGTTAAAGGAGGAAAGGCTTATTTAGCTCACAGTTTAAAGAGGTCTCAGTTATAATCGGCTGGTTACAAAGCATGGCCGGCACACAGGCACTGTAGAGGGGAAACAGTTCACAGCAGGCAGAAGGTCACAAAGCAACAAGGAGCAACCACAGCACTTTCTATCCCTTATATCTTATCCAGGCTACTTAGGGCAGGTAGCACTTACATCCTTAATCCTAGTGCCCTTGAGCCTAGCACTGCATCATGAATCAGTTTCAGAGTCACACAGTCTAGATCCAGACACCTCTCAAAAAGCCCCCCCATGACCACATGAGGCTTTGTGGAGAACATCTAGACACAAGCCATAACAACCAGTTTTTTGACATTGTGTGAAAGGGGGTTGGCTCTCCTAGGAAACCAAAGTGTTTTCCAAATTTAATTCCTAAAAAAAAACTTTATGTTGTATCTCTTTTTCAAACAAAACAGTTCAAAACTGCATAAAACCTGTCCTACTTAGGGCTCCTGCGAAAGGTTTGGGGTCTGTATGTGGTAAATCAAATCCAGAGTTACTAAGGGACTCATCACCCAAATACCTAATGAAGATGATCCATCAGCACCACGGCAACTTTATTGGGCCATTCCTGCCCAAGGAAATAGCAAAAGCAGCCAGGGGGGCAAAGCCACCAGGAATTAAATGGGGAAACAGATGATGTTTAATTATATAAATATTCTCAGCAATGCTCTGAGGAATGGAATTATTGGCTTGTGGGGCAGCCCCTCATTGAACCAGGCAGCAGAGGAGATTTATAGCACAGAATTCATGCTTTCATTAGAATTCACACAGCCGGTATTTAGAAAGCAGGTTTCTGGAAGCTGGATGATATTGCCTGTTCATAATCTGAGTCTGTAACATGATGGCTTTAAAAAGAGAAAGGGGAACTGATCTCTTATTCATTTGATATTTACATTTTATTAGTGTTATTATTATTTGGCATAATTACATACAAAGAATTAGCAATGTTAATTAATGCCACAATAATGCAGTCCTAATTACTTCCATTTATTCCAGAACATAAGTGAATTTATAAATGTATTTATTTGGGGTTCACATTTTTAAAAAATAAAATCTATTTGCTTATCTTTTTAACCAACCAAGCAGTGGAAAAAGGTTGCCTACAGTTCTAGCGAAACAGTATCCCCCTGTTAAATTCATGAAATGGATAAGTCAAATCATTTTAAAGATGAGCTATTGATTTATCCTAACAACATTTCTAATCACCTGTTGGGTTTCTTTGATATTATTTTTAACCAATTTCCACTGCAACAAAGCTGTGACCTAAGGGGAATTTCAAATGTTTTTTGCACATTTTCAATTGACAAAATGCAAAGAATGAAAAGAAGAAAAGCACTTGACTTCAACACCCTGCTAAGAATTATACTGATAACTTTTCTAAAGGTTTTTAAAGACTTCAAGTTATAAAGTCATCTTCCTGGGGGAAACCAAGGGAAATTTTATAATCATTTTCTTCCTAATGTCACAATAAAAAGTCCATTAAGAATTAATATTCCATACAACAAGGATGCCCACCTTCACTATTTCTATTCAACAAAGTACTGAAAGTTCTAACCAGAGCAATTAGGCTCTGGAGAAAGAAAGAAAGAGAATCTAAATCACAAAGAAGTATGTCAAATTGTCCCTGTGTGCAGGTGACATGAATACAAATATAGAAAATCCTAGACTCCACCAAAATAGTTAAAATTAATAAATGAATTCAGTAAATTTGCAGGACACAAAGTCAACATACAAAAATCAGTAGCATTTCTATTATGTCAGTAGTGAGCTATCTGAAAAGATAATCAAGAAACACAATCTTACAATAACTATAAACAAAATGAAATACTTAACCAAGGAGATGAAAGACCTCTACAATGAAAACTATAAAACATTGATGAAAGTCATCAATGAAGGTGATATAAATAAATGAAAAAGCATTCTATGTTAATGTATTGAAATAATTAATACTGTGAAAAGTCCATAAAATAATATTGTTAAAATATCTGAAAGTGATCTATACACTCAATGCAATCCCTGTCAAAATACAATGAAATTCTTCACAGAAATAAGGAAAGCAATTCCATGGAAACACAAAAGACTCTGAATAGCCAAACCCATCTCAAAAAAAAAAAAAAAAAAAAAAAGATAGAGACATCTAACCCCTAAATATAATAAAGCTATAGGAACTAAAACAGCATGGTAGTAGCATAAAAATAGACACACAAGCCGGGCATGGTGGCACACCCCTGTAATCCCAGCACTTGGGAGTCTGAGGCAGGAGGATCATGGTGAGTTCAAGACCAGCCTGGGCTACAAAGTGAGATCAAGGTCAGCCTGAACTGCATAGTGAGACCCTGTCTCAAAAAATAGGGCCAGGGATTTACCTCAGTGGCTTAAGCGCCTGCCTGGCAGGCACAAGGTTATGAGTTCAATCCGTGGTACAAACACACGCACGCATGCACACACACACACACACACACACACACATCAATGGAAAAGAATGAAGAATCCAGAAACAAGTCCATTCATCTATAGTCAACTGTTTTTGACACAGGTAACAAGAATATATTGGGAAAAAGACAGTCCTTTCAATAATTTGTGTGGGGAAAATTAGATATCTTTCCACAATCTACTCAGAAGAACGAAACTAGATGCCTACCTCTTATTTAAAAAACCAAGTCAAAATGAATTAAATTCTTAAATGTGAGGTGTGAAATTAGTAGAAGAAACCACAGAGGAAATCTGTCACAACACTGAAATGGGCAAGGGTTTTTTAGATAAGAACACAAAATCACAGGCAACAAAAGCAAATATAGACAAATGGAATTGCATCAAGTTGAAAAGTTTCTGCCCAACAAAAGAAACAATGGAAACAACAGAGCAAAGAGATCACCTACAATATAGGAGGAAATATTTGCAAACTATGTATCTGATGAAAGGTTAATAATATCTAGCATACACTAGGAATTCAAACAACATAATAGCAAACAAAACAAACAAACAAACAAAAATTGACTTAAAAGTGGGCGAAAGACCTAAATAGATAGTTCTCAAAAGAAGATATACAAATGGCCAACAGATGTGTTTTTAAATGGTCAGCATCGCTGAAGATCAGTGAAATTCAAATCTAAACCACAATGATACATCACCTTACTCCTATAGAATAGTTATTATGAAAAAGATAAAAGATAATAAGTAGTGGTGAAGATGCAGAGAAAAGGGAACCCTTATACATTGCTGTGGGAATATAAATTAGTACAGCAATTACAGAAAACAGTACAGAGGTTCCTTAAAAATTAAAAATAGAACTACAGTACCATACGATCCACTAATACCACTACTGGACATATACCAAAAGGAAATGAAATCAGTATGTGGAAGTGGTATCTGATCTCCCATGTTTAGTACAACATTATTCACAATACACAAGACATAAAATCCAATCAGTGTTTATCATTTGTTGGATTGTTTTAAATGTGGTCCATATACATGAAGAACACTAATCAGCCTTTTTTTTTTGTAATCAGCCATTTAAGAGATGAAATCCTGTCATTGTAACAACATGGATGGAACTGGAAGACTTCACGGTAAGTAAAATAAGCAACACGTAGAAAGACAAATACTTTGTGATCTCACTCTATGTTGAACTAAAGAAAGTCAGTCTCATAAAGGTAGAAAACAGAATGCTGGTTACCAGAAGCTAGAGAAGGAAGAGAAAGGCTGATCAATGGCTAGGAAGTTATACCTAGATAAGAGAAATAAAGTTCTGGAGCTTACTGCACAGCACAGTGACTACACTCCAGTGGTAATGAAACTATGGCACATGTGTTATTATGTTTTTCTTTTAAGAAAAAATATGCTAATGTAGAATTGTTTTTTCTAAACTAAAACCTCAGTATTCAGATTTAATTGCAGTGCTAGCACTTTGCAATAAATAAGTGGGTTTTGGGTTGCAGTTTGGCACTCAACTCTAAAATATTCGGCATCACTGCTGTGGTCAGTAATAATGTATAAGCATTGTGCACTTCAAAATACCTGGGAAAGAGGACTTTGAGTGTTTCCTCACACAAAAAACTGTTTGATATGATGGATACAACAATAACCCTAATTTGATCTTTATACAATGTATACATGTAGTGAAACATCACACTGTACTCTATAAATTTGTACAATTATCAATTTTTTAAATTAAACTAAAAAAATCAATGTCTATATTTCAGATAAAGAAAACTCTGCAAGAACCACAACATTGGTTAGCTATTTAGAGGCAGTCTTCTGTCAGTGTACTGCTCCATGAACTATGATCCTCTCATCATTTAAATCCAAATAGCATGCTAACTAGTTTTTTCTGGAAGCAAAGATTTTAAGAGATAATGTCAATCAAACTCTGCCTTACAAGAAGTAACCCTCTCCCCTCTTCTTGCCATCACACACAAAACAGCTACTTTACTAGAAAGCTTTGTGAAGTGCTTTGACAGAGATGTTATCCTAGAACAAATTTCAAGGAAATGTGGCTCTTTAACTGCAATCTATATTGTGTGAAGAACGGTACTTCTATTAAAAAGGGACAAAGCATCACAAGGATCTAGAAATAAGGGACAGGGGGTTTGAGTTCCCACCCAGTTCTTGCATCTGAGACCTGGCAAGGACACAGGGGCCATCTAGTCCAGCCTGACACTGTCCTTGCCCTTGACTTTCTGAAGAACACCTTGTCTTCCTTCCCTGGCTCTGCCAGCAGAGAGCTCATGTAGGGAGGGGACAGTACACACAGGGCGTCTGCAGGGTAGGGACTGAGTCCCACATTTGTGCACCAAGTCAGACCTACCTTGACCCCCGTGCCATGTATGACAGCTCAGTAGACCCCAAATTGGCTGCTGCTTCTCCACCTGCCCAGTCTTCCTGATGTGGAAAAATATGTTAGATGTGAATTGTGCCGAGTCTCACAACATGGAGGAATGAAGTCTCAAGCCAAAGGAAGGAGTTAGGACATTTTTATCAGGAAAAAGGGGAAGAAGAATAGCTCCTGGATTTCCAGGAGGGGTCCCAAGCAGGTAGCCACTGAAGCCCTTTGTCAGGAATAATTTATACAGCAAAGTCACAACGTGGGTACAATGTGGGTCAAATTATAATCAACCTATAGGGTTACAAGTACAGCCACTTAGCTAATATTGATTCAATAAGGAAATGAGTCATCTAGCAAGGGTACAGGGGAAGATCAAAGGAATTCTTAGAAAGGTGGGGGAGTATGGGTCCAGAAGTTCCAGTCATCCACCTGTGCATCTGATGCCTATCTGGTTCCACTTGTCCAGGCAGAGCTCATTACAACCTAATCTCAAGTTGCAGTTTATCGCTCAGGCCCGGCTATCACTTCTTCATCCTAAGGCTTGGCTCTCTTTGGATTTGCCTCCAGCCACAATTCTGATGTCTTTGTTTTTTGTGCCTATTTCCTCAAGTGCCCAATCCCTCCCTGACTGCATATTAACCTCTGCCTAATTTACCTGTTTCTTTCTGCTGCCCTCGTCCCTGCTTCCATCTACCAACCAAGGCATCGTGCTCAGTTCCTCTCTGGGATCTCCCACCCTACAGCCAAGTTGGCAGGAGGCCCATCAAAATCAACCTTAAGGTCAACCCACAATCCACCCTTGTCTCTCCCTGGAATTCTGAACTAGCTCCCAGCAGGCCACACGACCACCCCAGTATAATCTCCATGCCATTGCCAGAGGTGTACTTTTAAGGCATTAAATCATATCCTGTCACGCCTCTGGCCAAATCTTCCAGTAAATTTTTACCTCAGAGTGGAAGTCAAAATCCACTCAATTTCCTACATAATGTAACACCCACTACTCCCCAACATGATTCCCTAATCCTCCCCCTCTGAGCTCATCCTCTGCTACTCAACATTTCCCCACACTGCTCTACCCACACTGCTGTTCCCTGAACATTCTGGATGCAATCCTGGCTCAGGACCTCTGCACTGACGTTCACTTTGCCTAGAATCCTGTCCCCTAGCCTCCACATGGCACTCTCCCTCACTACTTTCAAGGCTTCTCAAATGAGTCATCTTCTCATCTGGCATCCTACTTAAAATTGTATCACCACTACACATTGGTCCCTGTCCCAAAGTCTCCTAACATAACCATGTAATTTACTTAATGCTTACAGTCTCACACCCCCAAGGAACTTAAAATTGTCCCCTGGTGGATCCCCAGTGCCTGCAATAGTACCTGACACACAGTAGGTACTCAGTAAGTATTCTGGATAAATGAATGAGCTGGATAGACCCCACACATACATATGCATATACACACCTATTTTTCTTTTTTCCATACTATCCAAAAGTGGGCTTAAGAATCATACACCTGGGCTAGGAATCTACTGAGCAGCACAAGTGCCTGCCTCACAAGCGCAAGGTTGTGAGTTCAATCCCCAGTACCAAAAGAAAAAAAAAAAAAAAAAGAATTACATGCTTTCACCCAAATACTTCAACATGCATCTCTTAAGAACAAAGAGCTCTTTCCAAATGATCACACCTGTAAAAAAACATGCGTTCCAAATTGTCACCCAAAATATCATTCATACTCAGATTTCCCAAACTGTCTCAAAAATGCTCTTTATAGCTATTTTGTCTATTTTGCTCCACACCCAGTTGAGTTTCACTATTGCAACTGGCTGTTATTTCTGCTGGGTCTCCCCAGTTACTGCATCTTCCTCTGTATATCACAATACCCCTGGGAGGCGTCCAGGACAGCTGTCCTGTGAAAGTCACTTCCCCAACTCCCTTGCATCCAAGTTCCACAGTGAGTGAAGTCATATTTGATGATGCAGTTAATGTTGTGACCAACCTTTCCATTTTCTCTCCAGGAATCTGTGGGTGACACCTTGCGAACATGAAAACACTACTCACATCAACAGCCTTGCACCCAAGAGTCCTGGCATTCATCCTGAGTCAGTCTTGATTGCACCAGAGTTACAGCATGAGCATTTTCTAGTTGTATAAGCTTTCTATATTTGCTACCTGGCATTCCTCTGCAAAGCAGACCCCACACACACACCAACTCGCCCTCTTGCCAACCGTCATCACTATGAACTCATAATGGTGTTTTTCTTAATTTAATGTGTTATAATCCAGGACCAACAATATTCTGCTTGATGTTGCAGTCAGCTCAAGTCTGGCTAGTGAGGGTCTTTTTAAGCCGGCCCCTTGGCACAACTCATTAGTCATTTTAGCGCTTCCCTACTTTTGGCACAAAAAATTCCCTCAGGCCATCATTTCTCAAGTAACATCTTTTAGTGGAGAATGGAATCTAGAAACCCACACTGGAGCACTAGAGATGTTTATAACTATGATGGCCTGTCTTCCAGGCTGTTCTAGTTGACACAACTAGGAAGTAAGTGCATGCATGCGTGTATGCATGCACGCATATGTGTGTATGATTTGAGCATGAGTTTATACTGATACTTTCAACTCAAATCCAATACTGTGAGATACATCCTCACATTCCTTTTCCATATTTATATCCCTCCAGAAGGGAAAATAACTGGTTTCCAATACATCAGTTTATTCATTTGCTCTCTCCAAGATAGACACAAAATAGTTTCAGAATTTCATCAATATCCCTACCAACATGGGCCTACTTAAAAAAAAAGTTCAACTTTTTTTATGTCCTTTTGTCACTAGACTATATTTGGTATGTGTACACAGTTCACCGACACTTTTCTGAGTGAACGATTAGGTTCACAAACAGAAGCATTTGGCAAAATTTTGTTTTTGTTTACAAACTCTGCATCAGGTGACCAACATAACCACAGCCATCTTTTCCAGAATCATGGAACTAATTAAGTTTGTGAACCAAGGTACCACTGTATTTTTTTAAATATGAGACTCTTGGAACTAGAAGAGAGGAGTTTGAGTGTCTCCACAACAAAGAGATGACAGACGTTGAAGGGAATGAAAATGTTAATTGCCTTGATATGATTATCACACATTATATACATGTATCAATTTATCACTGTTTCCCCTAAATATGAACAGTTTTTAAAAATCATTCCCTCTTCCCCCTAAAACACCTAGGCAATCCCACAATAAAAAGGTTTTTAAATAATTCTGTTGATCTTTTTTTCTTAAAATGTGAATGCAAGATGCTACCAATACATATATAAATATAAGAATCGAACTCTATTAAATTAGTTTTCACATTAAATTTTACAGTTCTTGTAATACTTAAACAAGTAGTGTTAACCTTTTGTCAATCAACATTAGAGAACATTTAAGACTAGTATTTCATTTCCATAGAAACAATAGATCATTATTTTTAAGAAAAAAAATAAAATCTTTTTCAATACATAAGTAATTTTCTTTAAATGATCTTCAAATAATTAATACATCTGACCCTCTAACTTCAATTATCTCACAATAAATAAGTGAATTGTTTTATTTAAAATAGAAATGTATCTTCCTAAAAGTACATATACATCCTTGAGGTTTGCATCTTATTGAATCAGACTAGAGAGTACCTGGCTAGCTAGTGCTTTGCAACTGGGTGGTCACAACTACCATAACCTTGGTAAGAATCACAGGATTGTTGATGGCTGTTCTTCTGTAGAGTTCAGAAACATGCGTCCCAGGAATACAGATTTAATTAGTGAGTGCATTTGACTATTTCTCATCCTGCAAGATCACTCTTACTCTTACCTATTCCTGCATTCTGATATCAAAAAAATGAAATCCCTTTTATTGGTTGAGAACCTCAGACTACTATTTCTTCTTCTCCACCATTATCTATGACAATATTGATTCCCTTAGCCTAAACCATAGTGGCTTAGAGTTAAACTTTGACTATAACCCATTTTATACCCATGTGAAAATTGACCAGTCTCACCAAATAAACCACTGCTGTGTTTCTTTCTGTATAATGTTAAACATTTCAATAATTTTCAATCAGTGGTATCAGAGATACCCTAAAGCTTTACACCTAAATAAAATGATTGAAAATGAGAATACAAGACACAAAAACCAATTTCATAGTCTCTTTCTAGAATTTTCTTTTTAAGTCTATATCATTTTTAGACGCACAGTCACAGGACAGAATGTTCTTCACCATGAATAGAAGCGCCCCCAACACAGATCCCATGCTTCATAGACAGTGGGCAGTCACCTCATCCACACTAGCTGGGAAGTAAACAGACACGAATGTCCCTCACTTCTGCCAATAAAACTCAAGAAGATCATTAGATCTTTACCCCCTACCCTTTCACGTCAAGCCACTGTCACCCTTGAATAGGGAAAAGAGGGAAAGATGCAGAAGTGTCGAAAGGAGGCCAGGGTAAGTTTTCTCCTGGATCTGAGGGGGTAGAAACAGGTTGGGTGGAGGAGCAGAGGAAGGAATTGTATGGAGTGGTAAGAGACAAGAAGACAGGACAAGTCATCTGGAAGGAGACAGGCATGGTGACAACACTGGGATTGGAAGGAAGCCAGGGGACTTCTTTCCTCCCCTCCCCACCTCCTTCAGCACGGCCCCCAGATCATGACCTGGCCAGGTCAGCTTCTCAGCCTTTCACATTCTCATGGCCTGAACACTATGCTTCACTCCTTGCATTTTTAAATTTTGGTAAAAAAACATGTAACATTAATTCTCTAGTGGTGTGGCAGTTAGGGTAGAGTGTAAACAGTTTGATGGGTTTTGGGATCTGCCCAGGGGACTGGTAGGGCACACTTCTAGGTGTGTCTGGATGGGTCATGGAAGTGTAGTCTTGGGCTCTCTGTCTGATCCTGCACTCCCTCTGCTCTAGGATTGTTTACTTGCTCTGCTCCCTGGTGCTATGAACTAAGCAGCTCTGCTCCTCCACATCTTTCCCCCAGGATGTCTCTGTCTTGGAGCCAGGTAATCATGGACTGAAACTGTGAGCAAATTAAATCTCTCCCCTTATAAATTGTGGGTGTTGTGCACATACTGTGTATCGGTGACAAGAAAACTGATTAATACAAGTAGTAAATGATCATTTTGTTGTGCAATCTATCTCCAGGACTTTTTTATCTTGTAAAACTAAAACTCTGTTCCCATCAAACAAGTCCCTGGCCCCACCTCCTCCAGCTACTGACAACTCCCATCTGACTGATTTTGGCCATTCTAGAATCCTCACACAAGTGAAATCACACACTATGGCTTTGTGATTGGCTTATTTCTCCTAATGAAATGTCTTCAAGCTTTATACATCTTATACTAGGTAGCAGAATTTCCTTCCCTTTTAAGACTGAACGATCTCCCACTTTATATAAAGACCGCATTTTGCTTATCCACTCAGTGATGGATGAATACTTGGGTTGTCTCTGCCTTTTTGGTGATTGTGAATGATGCTGTTGTGAACACAAGGGAGCTTCACTGAGAATGTATTACCTCTCTCAATATAATTTTTAAAAGTACTTCTTTACTGATCAGGAAATGCAAAAAATCTAAAAAATTAAAAAGAAATGTTTGTTTTACTGATTCCCTGATCCACCTAAACACCCAATCACCAGCCTAGCAATGTTTCCAGATATCCAGCCTGAGATAAGTCTGCCAGGATTCTTTATGGTCTTAGGATTCAGACCAGAGATTCATCTTCCTGTCAAAAAGATAGGAAGTAGGCAAAAAGAAACTGATACACACTAGTTTGTGGTCTTAAAAATACTTCTTTGTTATGGCTCCCTTCAGAGTCATAAAAACAAACTCTTTGTCTAGTAGGTTTTACATTTGATACATTTATACTTCTATGACTCAATCCAATTTATTTTACTTATATATACATACATGTTTATATATGTAATTTTATATACACAGATACACATATATTTATACACAGAGAATTCTATTTTCTATTCTTCTCTAGCTGAAGTCTAATGTGCTAAATTATCAAGGGGATTTTCCACTTCAAAACACAAAAATATATGGTCACAGCTTAACTGGGCATGATGAAATTGCCAGCACAGCTAAGCAAACCATGCTGCAGAGTGGAGGTGTGTACAGATCAAAACAAAGTGCTGTTTGAGGTGCACCCTCAGTTTTCTTTTGAACAAAATCTGCTCTCACAACAAACCGGCCATGATGAACTAAGGGAACAAGCGCCAGGTGAGGACAGCTATGGTGTGAGATTATGCTGAACATTTAAGTCTGGTGAAAAGACCAGATGATCTTTTAAATTACCTTTTACTAAAGGTTGAGACATAGCTTTCTCATCAACTATCACCTGTAGAATAAAAATTAAGATTGATAGATTCACTCTCTAAACTCGCCATTGCTTTTCTCCGGCCAATCTGAATTCTAGCCAAACTCATGCCCTGACCCAGCCCAAGTAGTTTCATTACTTCCTTCTGCTAGAATGTTCTTTATTCCCCATCTCTTCCTGTCTAAAGTCCTTTCCACCATCTAAGCCTCCTCCAAGAAGCCCTCCTTGACACTCCCACAAATAGGCATGGTGCCTCCCTCCCCTAACCCTCCTTATTCATGGCTTCTGGCTGGAACAAACAGCATCTTATAAATTATTACCATGCCTCACTCCTCTCACCCTCTGCTCCCAACACTTACATGCACACACCAGCTTGGGCTCCATAAAACCACCAGCAGCCACTTGTTCAGGGAGCTGCACACATTGCTCACAGCACACTGCACCTATCTACAAAGGGGAGGTCACAGTCATGTTACTCTGTACACAGGCTCAAGGCTGAAACACTGCTAGATGGAAACACGACTACCAGAAAGTGGGAGGAAAAGACTGGCAGGAACTGAAAGGTACAGAGGTGTGCTTTTAAACCCTGTGCACTTTTTATGCAGTGGCTTCAGAACACAGAATGGAACAGGCCAGCTTTTTTTATATAAGTCAAATTACCAAGTCAGACAGAAAAATGAACTCACAGATATCTGTCAATCAAACCAGGCCATAATTGCTATGTGAGGCTGCTTTTTTGCTGTTGTTTGTTTCTGGAGATTCGAGGTCATATTATTAACACATTAATTGAAATTTTGGTCATAATTATCATGTATTAAGCTGTTGATTACATGGTTGCATTTTGAAATTTTTAATTGGTTTGTTTCAATTGATAAAAGGTAATTTGTTTGGGGGTGATGTTTAGAGTTATGTATTTAATTATCATTGAATAGATAATTAATATAGTGTAGCAATAGTAAATAATGACTATGGTAATTATCATCGAAGTGCACATATTTGTACAAATATGACAGACAAATTTTCTCTCTCAAGTTGCTTTGGTCTCTGCTCTGAGCTAGTGCTCTGGTTCACTTTCCTCACAGATATAATTAGCAACATCTCTGTCTCATCTGCTTCCCTTAATTTGAAAAGAGCTGAGAAGCCATAAGGACAAAGGATACCCTAAAAGCCACATCATGCTCCATCTTTGCAGATTACTTGGGAAGCCTTTCTGTATTTTCATTCATCTCTGGAAATTCCCACAGTGTCCTACTAGACCTTCTTAACATGTCCCTTGGTCCCCATCCCCACAAAGTAACCACAATCCAAAGAAAGTAACACCCCCATCATGGCTGAATGAAATGCAGTAGAAAACCAGAGTGTTCACCTGCGGGCTAAAAATCAACTACTGGTCAATTGACAGGTAATGCTGGCAAAAACCTCAATGTTTTTTTAATGTAGTCTCTCAACCAGAAAACATCTCCAACTCATGAGAAATAACCATGAACACTGTGGGCTTCAATTTTAAAGTTCTGCCTGTCTGCAAAAGCTGCTGTCTTGAAGATCAAGGCCTGGGGCCCAGCATCATCTGTCACCTGTTAATGCCCACAGGACAGTGAAGCCAACAGGACTCATCCACAAGATCAAGACATACATGAGTAAACATGAATACAATAAACTCCTAGTTTAAAAAACTTAAAGACTATGGGAGATGAGGATATGATTGACCAGAATGCAAAGTGAGCTGTCAAAAATGGTGGTGGGCAGAGGGAGTCTATAACTCTTTCTTAATTTTTGTTAATAAGTAGTTAGACCTGGAGATCAATAACATCACCTGAAAATCCAGAAGACAAAACTAAAATATAGATCATCTGGTCTTACTCTGAAATATAGTTTAAATAATTTTCAAACTCCTATAGAAATGTAAAATAGCTTATTCTAACATTCATCTTGCATATATTGTCTCATTTGAATCTCAACCTAGTCCTGCAAAGAGGAGAATAAACATTCTGAGGACTGAGGAAGCTAAGGCTGAATGACCTGTTTGTAGCTGCACACCTAAGGCGCCAACCACAGTCCTGCTGACCGGAAGTCCAGGGAACCATTTCCCATAACACAAACCTATCTGTTGACTACAGGCGTGAAAGCCAAAGTAACATGTCCTAAGGTAGCATTTCCCAAATGTTAGTCGTTTCCAGACCACCTCTGCGGGTTCTGCCAACTACCCTTTTATTTACATTCTCTCCCTGATGGAAACCACGTTTTAAATTGTGCATGCATTCACTTCCAAAGAGGATACCTCACCACTGCCAGGGATGGAAAGCCAGCACACTGGCCCACAAAGGAAGTTGGTGCATAACACACAGTGAAAACCCAACAGTGCTTTAAAGCACCAGCCTCCCCCAGGTCTCCCTCTGCTCTTTGTGAAAATGGACATTTGTGTGCATTACAGAGAGACAAGATGGCCACCCTGAGTGACACCTCCTTTCCACTTTGCTCAAGCAGGACTACAGGTGGACCGGCATCAGGAAGGCAGATGACAGAACTTGATAGAAGTGACAATTTATTGCCAACTAATACATGTATCTGGATCCAGACTCTCAAGCCTCCCTCACATGGGGTCCCCTGCCTGGGACTCACCCTTATTCCTTTATTGCACCTTGGATTGTCTTCAATTACCCCCTCCTCCACCTCACCAATGATTGAACCAAACAATGCATCCAGAACACACTGCTTTAGAAATACAACTAATCCCCTATTCTTCATTTTAACAAACCTTCAGCCCCAACCCAAAAGTTAAAACAAAGCATTAGAGAGTGAATTTTATTAGAGGACAATGTTAATGTACTTTATAGTGGATAGCACCATTTAAGAAGATCCATCCCATCCCTGTGTTTCCAGAAATAGAAGCTCATTCATTACCTTTTCTTCTGAAAAGATTTCCCCTCCAGCCTCAGAGGATGGAAAGCAAAGCACTGCAGAGCTGAAAAAGAGTCATTTCTACCCACTCTCCCAGCCCAGTCTAAAGACTGGCATCCAAGATTGATCTGGGGCATTCATGTGGCAGCACCCACAGTGGAAATCATCTTGTAATGTGGCTAAACACCCAGGGCCCACAGCTGTGTATCAGACAGTGGAAGAGTTACTTCCTCTTCTGGCACTCAAAAATCATCTTTCCCTTGCAGTCTCGCTTCACAGGATCATCTGGCATTGGAGACAACTCTGGGGGTCAAGAGTCTGTGTCGACAGACAGCAGTCTCCCAGAAGTGACAGTCTAGAGACACAGGGCCTTGACCATCTTGCCTCTGCCACGTGGCGGGGCTCCCAAATGCTGTGTGAATGCACAAATCCTCCAGGCAAGACGGGCTTCCACACACTTGAGCTCGCACCAGGGCAGCAGCCAGTGATGACCACACTGGGCTTTTCACTATTTGCAGTGCAGTACTAGGACTTGGGGCATTGGTCAACCTCCAGGAGGGTCCCCATAACCACCACATCTTTATGTGATCTCCTCTCACCTGGACCATGTGACCAACAGCACCTATTAGGAGTGAAAGTATCACTTCCCAGGTTAGGTCATAAAAAACATTGTAGTGTTCCCTTGCTCTTGAGTCACTCACTGTGGGGGGGAGGGGGGCAGAAACTATATTATGAGGGCAGGTGGGGAGGCCAGAGCAGGTCGAAAAGGCATTGAAGAAGTCCTTTTTCACACTCCCTCGGCTCCATGGCCAGCATCTCTTCTGGGGCAGAACCACATTCTATCTCTCTGCTGGATACTTGCCTAGAAATAAACTACTGTTCTTTCAAATCCAGCATATGCAAAACTCAACAAGTCATCTGTCTAAAGTTACCCCTCCCTGCCCTCCTCATCTGCTCTGGCTCCCCATTCCTCCCCAGAGCATAGCCTTATGCTCAGCCCCTACTCTCGCTTGTCCTGCATCTAGACAGAACCAAGCCCTGCATGATCTGTTTCCTCGAGTCTCTTTCTTTTGTCTCTCCTTTCCAGTCACCATAGCCATCTCTCATCTGCACAGGGCAGAGCCACTTGGTCTCCCACTGCTACCCAAAATAGCCTCTGTCAGCATCCCAGCTTGCAGAAACCACCCTCCCAACCGGGAGTAGCTTTTTAAAGAACAGTCTGAACACGCCAAGCCCCAGCTACAGACTTCCAATGGCTTTCCTTTGCCAGAAGCACAGATCTTTCAGTGAGAACTTTCAAGCTAAGATAAAGCCCCTCCCTATCCATCACTTGAACCCCAGGGCTTGACTATGTCTACCCCAACTCCAGTCTGCGGGCTTTGGACATGGCTCCAGGCCCAGTAACATCAGCTGAGGACTAGGGCCTTGCCCAGGTAGTATGACTTCATGGGTCTGCATAGGAACCAGACTACAGCACTCTTTTAGTAGCAGCTTCATTGAGACATGATCCATGTTCCGTACATTTGAACCATTGAAAATGCATAAAGGCTGTTCTCAGAGTTGTGCGACCTAACTCACATTCTATTAGAGAACATATTCATCCTCCTCCTGTGACCTCCCCCAACCCACGAGCAGGGACTCCTCATTTCTCCATCCCCACCCTAGACAGTCATCAATCCCCCTCCTGACTTGAACCATTGCAGGCAGCAGTCATTGCACTAGTCCTCCAATAACACGAGGGCTCAATCAGCCCTCTCTCTGCTTGTGCTTCCAGGCTTCACCCGGCCAGGGATGGTTTCTTTTCTCGACTGTTTTTAACATTCTCCCATACCTCAAAGAACACATCAAATGCAGCCTCTTCCATCAAACCTGGATAGCCCTCCTCTTCTTCAGCTTATCCCTCCATCACCTAAATACCTAGCAGGGACACAAAAAAAATAAGAGACTGTTCTTCTACAGTCTCGTTGTTCTCAGCTGAACAAGGTTGTGTGCTCCCACATGGCCAGATGTATTCATTCTCTTGAGGTCCAAAGCAGCATTCCTCACTGCAGAACCATTTCCCCTCACACGACATGGCACTGTGCCTTGCACATGTATTCTTTACATGATTATGGCCACAGACTGAATTGGACAGGAACCCAGTCAAATTTCCCCATAAGGTCAACATTGAACCTAACTATTGAATTTGATTCAGTTCTTGTCCAATTTGGTTTGCGACCAGAATCATGGAAAGAATTAAGTTCATGAACCAAGGTATCACAGTACCAGGTACTGAAAACAGGTTCCAAAATATAATGTCCACAAATTGTCTGTACTGGCACAAGATTTCACACACGAGGACACCCTCTTGTCTCTACCCACACTAAACCTCATCTTTCTCCTTTAATAATTAATAATAATGAAACATTAGTGTGGAATAATATTTCAAGTTACAGTGCCAAAATCTTTACACATGCACACAGAAGCAGTATGCGTATATCTGCATGTATATGTTTTATTTTTAAATTTATACCACTGTAGGCAAGGATGGTTATAATAATCCACACATAGTTATTAATCTACCATCCTACAAGGCACTCTTCCTTAAAACATTTCGGGGAGACCACATGCAAAGAATGTTTACTTTTCATTTTTTTAATAAAGAATTTTTCAAAGTAAGCAAGCCACATGTCCACACCCTCAGAAAGGATAAAGAGCCAAAGTCCAAGAAGGTGGCAACCCTACAGAGGAGCACAGCAGTCTTTCAGGACGCCTGTGGCAGCAGAAATGAATTGTGCAGGCAGCCAGCAAAATACATAATCCAGACAGCTCGGCTTGTGCCTTAGCTAAACACAGGCTCACTCCACTATCTAGACACCTCCCTGGGATGGAGTGAATGGGCTTGAGAGAGCCTCCTCTAACCCAAACAGCATCCTCTGTCCTTTATCGGTGTGTCTTTCTTTTTCAGCGTGAAGCTATTCTTTGCATTAATTACTTCATTTCTGTTGTTTTAAATAGGCAAGAGCCGATCCCGACACAGAACAGATGCCTCTATCTCTGGGATGCTCTTTCCTCACACAGTCTGTCCTGCTGCCGTCACTTGAGTTTGACTCTGCTCTGTCAGTGAAAAATTAGACTTCATTTCAGTATGCTAATAGCAATCTCTCCAAAACAATGTAATCAAGGCCTCATGTGCACCTATAATTTCATCCTTGACATAAGCCTGACAGCTATTTATTGTCTGAAAGGGAAAGGGGAGGAGGAGGGGGAGGGAGAGGGGACTCCGACATGCCCCCCTCCCCCAAAACAAACCCAGCAGCTTTATGTTTGAAGACACAGTCTTTGCAAAGTCCAAAAAAATGGCAATAATCATGGGGTTTACATATGTCTTGTCTTAAGCAATCAAGACAGAGAGTTAACAGAGAAGCACATTCAGATGTGCCAATTCCCAAACTGCCCACCTCTGATGAGCCAGCTGTGAGCCGCAATTGTCACATTATAATTTAGGCAAAGGGAAAAAAAGGCATCAGAATACGCACTGGATCAACATAATTATTCACAGCAGGATGCTGCAGAATTAATTTAGCCAATCAGAATGATACTTGGGGGCTGGGCACAGTGCAGAGATCAAGGAGAGAAAGCAGGGAGCGGAAGAGGGGAAGCGGAGAGGGGCAAGGAGGGGGAGGGGAGCACTGTTTTCCACCCCTCACGCACAGTTGGATCATCTGATCTTGAAGGTATTTTGAACACATGTACATGCAATGTTGTTTTGTTTTCAATTATTTACAAACACCTATACAACACTCACACCATGCCAGTCACTAACTAAGCACTTTATAAATATCAGCCTCTCTAATCCTATGACTCTGGGATAAGGTACCATTATTGCCCTCCTTGTACACAATGAAGCTCAGAGAGGCTCAAAACTCTGCCCAGGACACACAGAGAAAAATGAGCAGGGCCAGTAGCAAAGCCAAAGCAGACTGGCTCCAGAGCCATGTCGTTAACCAGTGTGGTTAAAGGATCTGGCTCCTAAACAAAGCAATTGGCAATCACAAAGTACTCGATGGCTAATGACATGCATTTAGCAGTAACACTATAGATAAAGATTCACATCCCATGTTCCTTGAAGCTGGTTTTGCCAAGGATAGCAGCACTCTGGCCCCACTAAATGCAGTTGCTATCCTGTGGGGTTGCTGAGTTCATTTTCCAGCTACCTTTAGAGCCTGACTTTCCAAACCAGGGAGAGTAGCTGCCTGAGAACCTCCAGGGGTCACAATGGAACAGCCTCAACCTTGGGCTAGTACTTGGCCTCCCTTCAAATACTGTATTCCTATAGAAAAGCAGCAGACAGGAAGGCAGAAAATCAATGGGAAAGAAAGGAAAAAAGGGCTGTTTCAAGAACCTGGCTTCAGCTAAATGCCTGGCACTAAAACACAGATGAAAGGACCAAAGAAGAAATTACAGGTCACAGTAAAACAGCTTCCTGCCTGAATCTGTATCTGCAGATACAGGCAATGACATGAAGTGACACTTGCCTTTCCCCTATGGGGTTTTAGTCTACGGTGGCCTTCTCACTGCCCTGCTTGGAATTCTATGTGAGGGCACCTCTCAGAGGAGCTAGGCAGAGTCCTGATTTCCTTGCAGAAGTTAGACTTCAGCTTGCATTCACTGCTTCTGGTAATGGGGGGAAATGAGAGGCAGAGGCCCAGGGTTTTATGTCTGGCAATAATGTTTGATCTATGCCATTGTCAATGAGAACTGTGATTTAATCCATAAGGATATAGAGCCTTGGATGAAAGGGGAATAATGACAAATCCTGATTAACAATCGCTGCTACACTAAAGCAGGTTACCATAGTAACAGGGCTGAAATTATACAACAAACTGGGATGCCATACCAGGCAGATTACTCGAGGAAGGGGCCCTTTTCTGAAAGCATTTGGCTTTCTGTATTCTCTTGAAATTAAAATGTGAGCATCTTACTTTCAACTAGTATTAGCTCTCCTCTTTTTCTAAATGCTCCCTCTTCAGCGGTTCTTCAATAAAATGAGGAATAAACATGTACCCACAGAAATGTAACAAACAGTTAAGCACATTTTCCCCTGAAAGCAGAGGACAAAACAAAGTATGGTAAGGAATCTTCCTTTCATATTATTCGTTTGATAAGTCATGCTTAATTCCTCACCTGTGAGATCTGGGGGAATCAAAATGTGTCCCAGTCAAATATTCTACCTCTCACTCCATATAGCAAAGTTCTCTGAATTCGCAAGAAAGGGGAGTAAACCAGAGAAAATTAAAGAAGGATCAGAAAGCTACCACCTTTGTTCCCAAGGATACTTAATTTTTAATTAGTATTTAAAAATAAGAACATGGTTTTAAAATAATGTTGTTTCTCAGCATTTACTCAAAATAATGTCGAAATCTATGCAATGAGAGAATCTACGCTAATAAACAGCACTTTTAAACTAGTATGACTACAATCACAACTGACTTTGGAGGTAAACCTTTATATAATAAATCTTAGCAACTAGCCTAGGGAAAATCTACTGCATTTAAACATCATAATCATGTCCTGTGTCAACTGCAGAAAAATATCAAATGAGACATTAAAAGCAATCAGAAAAAATCATAATCCTAAATAATTCTCTTAAAGGGATAAAGAGCTGTAAGGTGGAATAAAGAAAATTAAACACCATAGATATTTAATATTCTTCCTTCTAAAAGATAAAGAAAAAAAAATGTAGAGCTTCCTAGTTCTAGAAAGCACATCTCCCTAGTGATTTACCCGTGGCCCAGCAGAAAGAAACTGGATTCTAAGATTGAATCCAGTCTTTGGTATCATCCTGCTTATCTGCCAGCTGTTAAGACTCAGTCAAGTCAGGGAGCCCTCTAAACCTTGATTTCCTCATCTGGGAAATGGGAACCATAGGACCTCCCTTGCTTGCCTGGAAAAGTTTCTGAGACATGTAGTAACTATTGCACATAAAAATATTCTAAACACTGTGAAGGTGTTTATTGTTTGATAACTGCTAAGTCTTGGGACTCAGTTACTCAACACTTCATAAGTACCAACTCCATGGTAGGCACAAGGCAACCATGATAAATCCATTTCCATCAGTGAAAAACAGCTGCCAAGTTTACAGTCACCAGCAAATTCACTTTGTCACTTTAACTTTATTACAGGCCAAAACAGACAAAAAATTTAAAACAAATAAACACAAGCAGGTAGTTGCCAAGAGTAAATTCCTTCACTTTGGCCCCATTTGTATACCTTTTAGAGACAAAAAACAGTACTAACTGCTTTAAAATCTTGGTACAAATTATGTGCAGGACAAGTCAGATGTCACTCTCTGAATGTGTCTTCTCATCTCTGCTCAGTGAGCTCTGCACTTTCAATTGGTGAAGCAAAGAGGAAGAAGGGAGAGGGCCGGGCCTTATGAATGTGGCATAGCTGTGTGAATTCTTGGGTTCATCAATCACCAGGTGAGTAATACTGTGGGAGTCTCGGAAATGTCTCGTATCTCAGTTTCCTCGCCCCTGAAATGGGATTGTGGCAGCAGCCCAGCTTCCCAGGGCCTTTGTGAAGATTATACCATGAGGAGAAGGCACAGGGGAGGCTGGTGCAGTGAGCTCTCAGTGAGTATTCGCTTTTATTTCCGTGGGTATTCAGGGCCCAAGGGCTTAAAATGTGGCAGTGGGAGAAAGATGAATTTCCTTAGTTTTTCTTTCTCACCAAATCTTTGATTTTTTCCCTTCATTTCTGTTAAATAAGCATGTGTTTTTCTCTTTTCTCTTTATTTTCATCTTCAATTCCTCTTACTTTCACTTTTAGTATTTATTAAATAGAGTTGTATATTCCATTTTCTTATTATTTTAAGGCAAAGAAACAGAATACATTTCCCTCTTAAAGAATTTAAGTTGCTCTCTACTTAGGAGACTATTTCTGCATCTTGGTGACTTCTGATAGAAAAGGTGCTCCCCACACTGCTACAGGAAAATCCAGATCACAAAATAGAAAAACTGGGACATTGAGCTCTCTTGGGGTGTTTGTTTGTTTGTTTTGCTGGCCATCCCAGGCTCTTTGCACAGTGCAAGAGGAACTTACTATGGGCATCAAATTCTAAATCTGATAAGCAGATAAAGGTACAGCTAAACACCGAGAATAAACTGCCAGCAATCTGAAAATGAATTAAAAATAAAAATAGGACATCTCTAAAGACATGAACAAGCCGGGCGTGGTGGCGCACGCCTTTAATCCCAGAGGCTGAGGTAGGCAGGCGGAGCGTTGTGAGTTCAAGGCTGGCTTGGGCTACAACGCTAGCGCAAGGCCAGCCTGAGCTACATAGTGCGACCCTGCCTCAAAAAACCAGGGCCAGGAGTTTGGCTCAGTGCCTTAAGCGCCTGCTCTGGCAGGCACAAGGTTGTGAGTTCAATCCCCGGTGCCGCAAAAAATCATAATAATAATAAAGACATGAACGGATCATAGGGCTGGGTGGGGGGGGCTCCCTGAAGTTTGACAAAATCACAGAATTGGGAAGATCTCTGTGACTTTCCCCACAGATGCAGATCCCAAGACTCTCACATTGAGAGGTGTCCTTCTTACACCTGGAGAAACAGAGCATCTTCATCTCCATAGGCACAGGGATGTGGAGAGGACTCTGGATGGCATGACTCACTAAGTCCCCCCACTTGATCATGATTAGGTCACAGCCCTTTTGTCCAATCGCACCTGTGCACAACCGTCACACTCCCCTCCAAACCTGACCATAATGTCACACAGCTTTCCTGGATTCTTTGGGTTCTCATGTTGAAAACTTCTGTGTCACATAAAACTTAAGTTAAATAAATCTGTGGGGTTTTTTGGTTTTTGGGTTTTTTTGTTTGTTTGTTTGTTTGTTTTGTTTTGTTTTGGTACCGGGGATGGAACCCACAACCTTGCGCTTGCCAAACAGGCACTTACACCGATGAGCTAAATCCCCGGCCCTAAACTGTGTGCTTTTTTCCTGTTCATCTGACTTTTCTTACAGGTGCCTTGGCCATGAGCCCAGCAGTGGGTGACAAAAGGGATCTGCACACCTCAATGGAAAACATGCACTCTTTATATATGATTCTCCAGAATATAAGCTCACTCTGCATTTTGTACTGGGAACACACTGATAAACATCTTTGTCATTCTAAGACACAGACAAAAATGCATTTTTAAAAGCAAAAGTTTGTAGAATATTGTTACACCATCCAATATTCAGATGTTCTTAAAATGTATTAGCAAATCTGGGACCAGGTATGGTAATACATGCCTATAATCCCAGCACTCTGGGAGGCTGAGGTAGGAAGACTGAAAGTTCGAGCCCAGCCTGGGCAACTAACTGACTTAGTAAAACCTTGTCTTATATTGAAAAAAAAATTTTTTTTAAATCTACACTCAAACCCAAGCATCCTTTGGCATCATCTAGTCAAATATGCAAAATTTAAATTGCTTCTACTGATAAGGTAGTGATGAAAACCTAAAATGATAGAATCTTGGGTTGCCTGGTCCATCCTGGTCAGCTAGCAGTGCAATCCTGCACTGGGCTCAAAGGCCAAGAGGGGAACCTCAGGCCTTTCTGACAGCAGAAGAAAGGAACATTAAGTGGCCCAGGGAGTCACATAAGCTGGCCAGCCTGGGCCTCAAGGAAACAGCTTCTTGGCAGATTCTTCCAGGTGCAGCCTGGGCCCCAATGCCTGCACAACCCAACCCTCTACTGGTCAGGCCTTCTCTGGTACTAAGATGCTGAGAGGGTTTGACTCCTTCCCCATCACAGTCTTTGCTGCTTGGAGCCCCTATGCCTGCCAACCACAGCAGTGGATCAGGTAGTTTAATTCTAAGTAATAGACGTCACACACAGAATTTGCTTTGATGTTTTAAAATCTAAAACCAATGGAGAAAAGTAGATGGCAGCATCCCAGCCTGAGATCCCAGCCTTGCTGCTGTACACAAGGCAGCAGGGCACACAAGCCCTAAGGATCGCGGACTCCCCTGCTCTGTGATTATTAGATGAAACATTTGAGGATTGTACCTTTCCACGTGGTTAGTCGTGCCTTTATGAAAAATCCCACATCGTTAGGTCTGTGAAACATGTCAGGGACGAAGTTCTAGAGCAATGTCATCTTGCCAGTCTGAGTGTACAGGGTTGGGTTGAGCCACAGGAAACTGCTGATATTTGGCTAGCTCGGCTCAAAAAATCAACAGTCTTGTGTGTTTCAACTTAAGTACATTTAGTATGAAGCATGTGCATGCATAGAATGTTGTTGTCAACTTATAGTCGGCTGCTGGGCATGTTATATGCTGGGAATGAGCCACATATCTGCCTTGCCAAAGTATAAATTTAAGTGTGATCGTGTATATTAAATGCCTAGTATAATATATAGCACATTAGTTACATCCCAATATAACTAATTGAAATCATGAATATTAACTGTTTGTAATATTACTTCCACTGTTTTTCAGCACAATGAAATTACTTCTTCCTGTCTAACATACAATAGCGCAAAACAGCATTTTAGGTAGAACCGAACTGGCAAAACTGTCACACCAAGTAAAATAGAACGTCTTCTGTCACCTTAAAGATTTAGATCTCAATGGTTAAAATGCAGTGCAATTTCCTCTGGCAACTGGGCCTCTGTCTGAAGGAAGCAACCCCCAGTGATGAACCTGCACCAGCCGAGGGCATGGCCTGAGAGGTAGGCAGTATTAGATCTAAATCTCTAAGGTGCAAGTACATTCATCTAGGACTTTTTAAAAGAAAAAGAGAATTATTTACTGAAAGAGTGAAACATAAACACCAAAGGTGAACTATTGAGTCCAAAAATAAGGATGCCTGGCTCATTAATCTTTGACTGGGATAATTCCTACCCCATGTTCTTCTCTACCTTAAAGGAAAGCTGAGGTCAGATGTTACACGAAATTTAAATGTAATTGCAAGATTTGTACATTGAAGCTCCTCCATTGGTTCCCTTGGCAACAGTTCTAACTTTCAGAGCCACCCTGGATACAGAGCACTCCAGTAAGAGTTCTCCTGGGTTGATTTCTTAGAAAGCCTGTGCAACAGTCAGAGCACAGCTTGTAAGCCAGCATTTGAATAGAACATGGAATGACATTTTTAAACAAAGAATTAAAGCAGCCAGCCAAACATTTGGTGTGTTCTGCCTAAGGAAGACTTCTCTCCTATCTGTCTAAACTGGCTAGGCTTTTCCTGGGTCACTGCCAGACTTCTGAGTCCTGACATAAGTTGTGCTAGTTTAGTGACCACACAATGGTCAGGGCCATGGATAGATCTAAACCACAGTCCAGGCAAGACAATGAACCTCATATGCCAAGAGTCCCTGATTAGGAGACAACACCAACGGTGCTAGTGTGTGTGTCTGTGTGTACATGCACGTGTGACACTAACACAGATATGTCACACTATCATCTATGCTTAAAATCAACACTGAGCCAGGGATGGTGACACACTCCTGTAATCCCAGCACTCAGGAGGCTGAGCCAGGAGGATCATTGCAAGTTGAGACCAGCCTGGGCTACAAAGTGAGCCCAGGGGCCAGCCTTAACTACATAGTGAGACCCTGTCTCAAAAAGACAAAAAAAAAAAAAAAAAAAAGATCAACACTGACCCAGACATTAATTAAAACTCCCATTTTGTACCAACCCATTGGGCTGAGAAGCTACTATCTGCAGTTTTTCTGTTGACTAAAGCAAGGTCACACTGATGAAGTAAAATGACATCCATGTTTCCAACTGGTCAACCCCAGGATGTGGAGAGCAATTCTTTTCCTTATTCCCTAATACAGTATGAGCAACAGACTTGCACCTGGAATTTGTGACATTTACCCCAGCAGAACAACAAAGAGGTAGAGGGAGGGAAGAGGGGATGCAGAAAGCCAGATGGCATGGAGAAGGCATTTTATAATTTATCTCGACAGAAGTTCTTTCAAGACAGGCCCTGACAAGGTAGACTGGTGGGTGAGAACAGATACCCATCGAAGATTTCTCCTTAGAGAGGCACTGTCGTAACAGTGGCTCCCATTTCTGAGCCTTCACCAAGGGTCAGGCCCATGCCTCTCACTTCACCCCATCGTCTGGTTTTCAGATGAATGCTAATCCTATGCCATGGTGTTTTCTTAGCTTTAAGGCTGCGAACACTCAGGTGTACACGGATCCAGGCTTATCGGGCTATGTAGCTGGTAGGCAATGAAGTCTAAATTTGCTAGGTGAACCTAACATCTTTCCTCCAGTGTCCCAAGCAGGGAAGTCTAGGATCTTGCCACGCGCTTGCCCTGCACTGTCTAGGACCTCGACACTGCAGCACTGAGGCAGGAGATGTGCCTGGCTCTGGACCAAGCACCTTGTTAGTGCAGAGTACAGGAGCCAGATGCCCCTGTGGACTGTCCTCTTCCTAATTTATGTCAATAATATGGACCTTACAGCACAGTCATGAGGCTTCAAAGAGGTAGGCTGTATAGCACTCAGCAACATGTAGCTGACACTCCATCAACAGCAATTCCCAACCCTGCCTGGCTCCAACCACCTGCACCGCCTCCTTGATGGTCCATGGAAACACAAGACTCAAAATGCACATCTTGATGACAATGGACCCAGGGACCACAGGCTTCTTCCCAGAGGATCCACAGGCTGATTCCATTACTGCACTCCTTCTAAACAAAGTACTATATCCACGAGGCCTGCTACGGAGCATTCCAGTCTGCAGTCACCTAAGCCTCAATACCCCTGACGTGTGGGCTCCATCCAGACTAAAAGTCGAAAAACCTATCTTTGTGAACTCACTCAGCAACCTGGCTAGCTTATAACTCTGGGTGAATAGGTGAAACTTTCTGCCTCTAGCACAGTATGTGGCACACAGCAAGCACTCAGTGGATAGTACTTTGCATGCTTGTTACTGCTACATATCTTGCAGGATTGTTGGAGGACTTTTACATGTCCCAGCTACGTTGCTCATTCAGTCTATTGGAATAGTAGACCTTGTGTTGCAGATGAATTTTGTATTCCCTAAAATTCCTATGTTGATGCCTAAATCCCCGATGTGATGGTTTTAAGAGGTGGGACTTTGGGAAGGTGACTTAGGTCATGAAGGTACAGCCCTCATAACAGGATTAGTGCCCTTACAGGAAGATAAAAAGAGATCTCTCTCTTCTCCTTTCTGTCTCTCTCTCTCTCTCTCTCTCTCTCTCTCTCTCTCTCTCTCTCTTCCCCTCTCTCTCTCTTCCCCCACCCCACTTTCCCTCTCCCTCTCTCTCCTTCCATCCCTCCTTCACTCTCTCTTCCCTTCTCTTTCTCTTGTTAGCAAGAAGGTGGCCATCTGCAAATTCAGACACTGAATCTATAAGCACCTTGATCTTAGACTTCAGCCTCTAAAACTTTGAGAAATAGATGTCTGATTTTTCAACTTCCTGGTCTATGGCATTCTACTAGTGCAGCCCAAACTGACTAAGAAGTAACTATAGCCAGGCCCTGGTCTTGGGGGTGGGAGGTCCGAGGAAAGTCAAAGATGCTACAGGGAATCCAGCAACAAAGCTGTCAGAGGGTGGCCCAGCAGAGCTGTGGAGTAAGGGTCTGGCACGGTTAATGTCAGATGTGCCATCAGAATCCAAATTTGCTTTCTGAAGGGCTAAACTTTACTTCCAGTACAATTCCCTGTTTACAGTATGACCAGGACCAATGTCACTTCACTAAAAATCAAACTCAGATAAATGAAAAATAACAATCAACCTTGAGCATTTTATTGCCAAGGTGGGAACAGTTTCACTTCATGTGACCCAGGATGGAAGATAACATGTCAGTTCCCCCGTCATTCCCTTTATTAATCAGTTAGGAAACCAAAAAACTCAATAAAAATCATATAAAAGGCTTATGAACATCATTCAAATCTGCTCTGGCAGTGATTTGCTTTCATTTAGTGTAACTGGTTTTTCCACTAAAATAAAATTAAATTAAATTAAAGATGTTATTGTGGTTGCTGAGGAGGAGATCTGGGGATTACACTTCCTAGAAAAGTGATTTCCGGGTCTCTCTTATTCGAGCCATCTCAGCATTCCGTCACAGCTCGGTAACACATACAGTAGCAAGGTCTCCTGTGGCTGGTTGCCAGGTGGACGCTGGCCACAGGCAGAGAGGGACAGCGAGCTCTCCAGGACCTTCGAAACAAGAAGGTCTGGAGGAGCTCCTAGGCACTGGAATTTCTAGCAAGCTCCATGGGAATTTGCGGGGTCAGAGAGGAACCAGAGTTCTGAACCATTAATTAACAGTCAATAAATCCAGGGCCCCCCTGGAGTGGTCAGAGAAGCACATACTAGGAAGCCTGTAACCCAAGCTGTCCCCACGTCACTCCTGCCCTAGCCTTGCCAACCATCCCACCGACACCGAGTGCCCACCCCCACAATACTTCTCTCTTCTTTCCCTGCAAGCTAATTGCTACCTGTCCAAATCCTGCAGTCTTGAAAACAGTTAAATACCATCTCTACTCTTTCTTCTGTGTAGCTTTCTTTGATCCTATCAGCTAGAAGTAATTTCTTCCATTCCTAAATTTCCACTTAATCTGTGCTTTGCATCATCGTTGTTTTCCATTTGCCATTGTGAGATGTGAACACACATACTTCTCCCTTGTGGCTTTCAGGATGGAGAATCCACACCAGACTCACCTTTGCAACCTTACGACTCCACACATGATAGATGCTCTATTATTCCTTGGAAGAGAAAACAGATAAGAAACAAAGGGACAAAGAAAGGAGAGAGAATGTGTGTCCTTTCTGCTAACTTTTATAGTTCTGTAGTTTGCAAAAACAAGCTGAGCTTGCTCCACAGACCATTAACATTTCTATACCCACACTCAGCCTGCTAATAAAAGCACGTGCAGGATTCTTAAAGGCCCTATAAGAAAGGTTTTATATCCTGGCTTTAGCATCTCTGGCATCTGTGGCATCTAAAACTTGAGAAGGCTATTCCTCTGAGGTGTCATTAGCTTTTTGTGTGCCTTCAAAGGCCCAAAGACAATTTGTTGGACTCCTCTAAGAATGCCAGTTTCCTTCCAGCTACCACAAAAATATATCTTAGCTACCACCAGAATTGTCGTTTGCTTTCTTTGCCTTCAAAAGCTCTGTGAGAGACACAGCCCTGTGCTATTATTGGCACTGTCGGTTCCCTGTGTAATATCAAAAGAGCCCTCCAAAGTTTCTTTGTGTGTACATCTCTGTGTGTGTGCATAGTGACACGAAGATTATTTTTCTGGTGAAATGCCTTGTCCACAAAGCCAACCCAATTTTTTATCTAATAGCTTCCCAGTGGAAAAAAAAATGTCTAGGGAGAATAATCCAAACTGTAATAACCTTCATTTCACCCATATCAATAGAAAGAAAACAATGATAGCAATGCCCTGAAATCTAAAATAATATTCATATATATGTTAGAGTTTGACATATCTATAATCTCACAGTGGGGATCAAGACTCAAGTCAACATTTCCATCAAATAATACCATTAACTAAGGCATAGGCTCTTTAGGTTCCCTAAGCAGTTGTCAGTCTCTGTGACAGAATTATAAACAGCCTCTACCCAACCAAGTTGCCAAGGACTCCTCCACACTCTAAGCACATAATGTTTCTGACTGGAGGTTCTACCAGCCTATGTGGCAAGACAGCTCTCAGTGTGTGTGTGCTGCCCTGCACTCTGCTGAATACTGAGCATCTCTCATAACGCCAGTGACACGCCCCAGTCATCACGAATACCAGAAAGTTACCTGTGACATCGTACATACCCCAGTTGCTCCCAAGGGATACAGATAATGGCAGCACAAGGATGAGTGGGGACATATGCACACACATATTGTAAAATCCACATTGCTACCACATATTATATGCTATGGGCTCTGGACATATATGCATGACACTAGAAAGAAAGAAAGGGAGAAAAGAAAACATGGGGATGGAACAAGTATTTGCCATGTGTCACCTCTGTGCAAGTCAAACACACAAAGCTTCACAAGACCAGGAGGTTTGGACAGAACTCACCACTTACAAACACAGAATGTCTTCGTTTTCCCCAACAGTCCTTTGCTTTTCTGAGCCTCATGGGGCTCGAGGACAGATGAATAAAGAAAGAAAATTTAACATTGCGGTTGACAGCATTTCCAGCCCCGTGGATCTGGACAGGCCTACCCAGCCCAGCCCACACAGGCTCCAGGCTTCCTCTGCCTGCTGGCCTCTCCCCTGTCTCCCTCAGGGTCCTGCAACTGGATGCTCACCGTTCCCCTGAACACAGGCTGTGGGGCACAGGCATCTGTTCAAGGGTAAAATAAGGAAACTCAATGTTTCGAGTCACTTCACCTCAATGTATCACGTTTTGTTTGTTTGTTTGTTTGCGGCACCGGGGATCAAACTCACAAACTTGCACCTGCCAGGGCAGGCGCTTAAGCCACTGAGCCAAACTCCCAGCCCTGGTTTTTGTGGCAGGGTCGCACTATGTAGCTCAGGCCGGCCTTGCACTCGCGTTGTAGCCTAAGCCGGCCTCGAACTCACAACGCTCCTCCTACCTCAGCCTCCTGAGTGCTGGGATTAAAGGCGTGCGCCACCACGCTCGGCTTGTATCACGCATTTATTATTTCTTTTAGCTATCCCAATAACCCTGGAAGGTGTGTCCTTTAAATCTTATTTTAAGGTCAAATACATTTTTCAAACCCTCTAAAGCCTATGCCCACTTGTACATCTCTGCCTTTGCCACCCACACTACTGCCATTACCACCAATGACAGTAGTGAGAGAATCAAGAATACCAAGGTGTGCCCATGATAGAAGTCCCTGCAGCAAGCTCATCTCTGACTGTCACTTGGAAATGTCACCTCAGTCAGCCATGCAGAAGAGAGACAGGGTAGTCTGATTGATGGAGTCTATCCACGCACCACAGAATCTGTATAAAACAGCTGGGAAGGCTTAAGACACAATCTTTTACCCTCCCAGGGCTTGAAACTAGAGGGGAAATGATGGCAAAGAGGCCAGCACATGGGGGGAAGACTCACGTTTGTTAAAGAGACTGAAAATCTTCCCAAACTCTGGTCCTACAGAAAATCAGTCTGAAACATAATTAATATAGCAAGTTTTGACACAGTTCACTCTCATTTGTACACTGCACAGGAAGACTTAGCAAAACGAGCTGGACACATGAACAGCTGAGGTGACAGACAGCACCTCCCAAGGGAAGAGTCAAGCAGCGAGGACCTTGCTCGGAGGGTACACAGGAACCAGACGTGATGCAGAAGCCCTTCCCACTTTGGACACTCCCGCGCTTGCACTGTCAGCGTGGGTGGGACTGCCCTCTTGCAGTGCCCAGATGACAAAGTTGAGCAAAAGGGCAGGTGCTATGTGGTCACTTCTGAGCATGCCCACTGGCTGATCAAGCTGCATTGCCTCAACGGTTCTTCCTCAGAATGATAGGTGAATGAGGCATGGAAGCTTGGAGAGCCTAAGAGAGGGTCAAAAATGCAAATTGGCAAACAGCAATGCCACTTGACTTTGGACATGTGCATGTTAATGTTTTATACTCACTGGGATTTTCAAAAAGAAACTCTTTAAAGGTCTGCTGCAAACCATATGGTGACAATGAGCACTTATCTGCTGTCTTCCTGTCACTAATTACACCACTGTCCAGGCAGGTCCATGACTCCCTACAATATGAAGAACATTGTCACTTGTGGGCAGCTCACGTGCCTGCCCACAAGAGCCATTCTTCTACAGTTTCTGAAAAAAATACCTAAAATTCAGCAAAACTAGGATTTTTCACACCATAAGGGTAAAAATAATTATATTTTCATATCTGACTTCCTTTATTTGCACTTATTCATATCCTATCATTTCTAAATTTTCCATTCCTTCTTCTTAACCACAATCTTTTGTATCTTAATCAAGTCAGCTAAGGTAACTCAATCATCTTTTATCAATAAATAAAGCAAGTGCCTTAATCCCAATCTCAGATATTCCTTAATTATTTTGATGTTACATAGTAAGCTCCAGGAAGAATCTTTAGAAAGCATTATGTACTTAATACATCACCATCAGCACATTGTATCTCGGTGATTGCAGTCTAACAAACAGCGATTCTTATTAAGCAAATCTCTCCATTAACATGACCACTAACACAAGCATGACCTCTGAACTAAGGACAAAAAGGGGTCACCCAAACAAGAAGAGTTAAAATGGCTGTGCATCTGTTTCTCTCTTGTCTCTTCATACCTTCAAACATACACACTTTGTTCACTTAGAAAGCAAGCTAAGTGCTATAAAGAAAAGAAACAGAACTTACGACAGTTTCTAATTTAAGAAACTTTAGCAGTAATGGAAAAAAAAGTCTAGACAATCACAGCATATCCTCCACAGAAATACGAAGTCAAAAGTGACTGAGAAGAGTATGAATTCCAGAGATGTCTGGTGGCGGATTCACCACAGTATCGTCTATGGTTAACTCCAGAGGATGGAACGTGGGAGCAGTTTTACTTCCTGTGCATCTGCATTAGAGATAAACTTTGGCTTCACTCACGGCAAATATGGATCATTTATCAAAAACAGTACAAAATTTAAGAGCAAAGAGGACTTGAAAAACTAAGCCCATTCTGCCCTGTCATCTTCCTCCACTTTATCTGGGTTTCAACAACTTTGACCTAAGCAGGACTCCTCTCACCAGCTGGTATTTATTAGTTATTAGATATAGATTAGTTATAGATAATTAATTAAAAGAACTTTGGACTCTTACCAAGGGGATAATGTTCAAGATATGAAGTGCAAGTAGTATAATTTTCTCTGTTTTCCTTTGTTTCCTTTTACAAATCAGTGAAGACACAGCCTTGTTCTAAACCTGACTGAATTTATAGGGAATTTTGACCTTTAGCATCTGTAATTAATATTGTATTAAAAAAGCTGTGGGCGGCCTTCTGAGAGAGTTGCTGATTTTGTCTACTATAAGATGGCCAAGTCACCTGATAGAAGATGACACATCAATAAAGATATGGTAATAACATGAATGTAATAACATGTATGGACATCAACTTCCACAAATGGACTTGTTGTCACTGTTAAAAGCCAGCAGAGGTTAGGACACTGCATTTCATACTGTGCCACACTTCTGTGGACCAACTGGCAACCAAAAGTGTTCCGAGAGGAAGAACTTTCACTACACTTCCAGGTGACTATGACAGAAGCACAGAAAATGTTTCTGTCATTCAATGCCACACAGTGGGACACCCTCTACTTTCAAGATCAAGGTCAAGCGCCTTAGCCTGCTTGGCCCTGAATGTTCTCAGCCTCATTTCCCTCCATTCTCCACGTGCCTCTCCCCTCCAGCAATAGCTAGCAGGTCTAAACTGTTCCCTCTGACGTTGGTGCCACACATAGGTCATTCTCAGTCATGACTGACCCTTCCCTCCACTCCCCATCGTCAGAGCTAACTCTTGCTCCTCCTGGAGAGCTCAGTCAAATGTGTGACTATCCAGTTTCACCTTGCTATCAAGTTTTTCAGGTGTCACCATGCCACTCTGCCAAAATCTCCCTCAGCCTTCTCTAGTAACCTGGGATATACACACAGTAAGCACACAACATGTTTTTGAAAGAATGAGTGATGTCGCTGAATTAATGAACTTTCATGCTGACGAATGACAGCTTCCACAAGCTCAGATTTCTAACCATCTGTCCCCAGTAGCACCAGAGTCAGCAGTCACCTCACAGTGGCATAGAGAATAAGGCCCGCTCTCTGCTCACATGGACTCAACACAGGGGCCCACCTGCATGCTCACCTGGTTTAAAGAGAGAATGGAAACTGGAACCAGAAAGAAGAGGTTCTTGGCCAGCAGGAAAGTAAGTAGCAGAGATAAGAAAGTCTTCCATGCAAATTAAATAACACCCTCCTGAACAACCAATGGGTCACAAATGAAATTAAAGAAGAAATTAAAAATGCCTACAATTAAACAAAAATACAGATACAACATATGGAACCTGTGGGACACAATGAAAGTAGTCCTAAGACAGAAATTTATCATCAAGAAAACAGAACATGCGCAAATAAACAACCTAATGTTGCATCTCAAGCTTCTAGAAAAAAGAAGAGTAAGTCCAGTCCAAAGCCCGTACAAGGGAGGAAATTACAAAGATCAGAGCAGAAATTAATGCAATGGAGAAATCAATGAATTGAAGAGTTGGTTCTTTGAAAGAATAAATAAAATTGACAAACCCCTAGCCAACCATATCAAAAAAAAAAAAGAAAGAAAGAAAAGAAAAGAAAAAGAAAAAACTCAAATCCATTCAATGAGGAATGAAAAAGATGGAATTACTACAGATCATGGGAAAATTCAGAACATCACCAATACCTATTTCAAAAACCTTTACTCATACAGGATAGAAGACAGAAGAAACAGACAGATTCCTAGATACATATGAATTACCAAACCTGAATCAAGAAGATATAAAAATTCTAAATAACCCAGTATCAGTTATGAAATTGAAAATACAATTAAAAACCTACTAGCAAAGAAAAGCCCATGTCCTGATGGATTCACGGCTGAATTCTACAAGAAATTTAAAGATTTAATGCTTCAAACTCTTTAATGAAATTGAAAGGGAAGCAATATACCTTAACTCATTCCTGGAGGCAAGTATTACCCTGATACCAAAACCAGAAAAAGACTCAACCAAAAAACAGAAGTACAAGCCAATCGCCCTAATGAACATAGATGTAAAAATCCTTAATAAAATACCAGCAAACAGAATGTGGCAAACCATCAGTTATACACCATGACCAAGTGGGAGTCATCCCAGGAATGCAGGGATGGTTCAACATATGCAAATTAATAAATGTAACACATCATACCAACAGAGTCAAAGACAAAAATCATATTATCATCTCAATCGATGCAGAAAAAGCTTTTGATAGAGTCCAACACTCATTCATAATAAAAACTCTCCAGAAAATTGGGATACACGGTCATTACTTCCATCTGATAAAAGCCTTCTATGACAAACCAACAGCCAACTTCATACTAAATGGACAAAACTTGAAAGCTTTCACTCTAAAATCAAGAACAAGACAAGGATGTCTATTATCACTACTCCTATTCAATATAGTTCTGGAAACATTAGCCAGAGCAATTAGACAGAGAGAGAAATAAAAGGAATAAGGATAGGAAAGGAAAAAGTTAAGCTCTCATTATTTGCAGAGGACATGATACTCTACATAAAAGACCCCAAAAACTCCACCAAAAGACTTCTAAATTTAATAAACAAATTCAGTGTCATAGTTGGATACAAAGTCAAAACTACAAAATCAATAGCATTCCTGTACACAAATAATAAACTCACTGAAAGAGAAATTAGGGAAACAACACCTTTCACAACAGCATCCAAAAAAATAAAATACTTAGTAATCAATCTAACAAAGGAAGTAAAATATCTGTATAATGAAAATTACAGTACTTTGAAAAAGGAGATTGAAGAGAATATCAGAAAATGGAAAGATATCTCTTGCTCATGGATAGGATGAATCAACATTGTGAAAATGTCCATACTCCCAAAACTGTTATACAGATTTAAGGCAATCCTGATCAAAATACCATTAACATATCTCACAGAACTAGAGAAAACATTCCTAAAATTCATTTGGAAACATAAGAGACCTAGAATAGCAAAGGAAATTCTGAGCAACAAATACAAGGCTGGAGGCATCAAAATCCCTGACTTGAAATTACACTATAAAGCTACTGTGATAAAACCAGCATGGTATTGGCAAAAAACAAACAAACAAACAAACCAGACCTAACAATCAGTGGAACAGATTAGAAGATGCAGATACAACTACAAGCACACTCAGCCACCTAATGTTTGACAAAGGGGTCAAATGTGGTCATTGGAAGAAAGACAGCCTCTTTAATAAGTGGTGCTGGAAAAACTGACTTTCTATATGCCAAAGACTAAAACTAGACCCATGTCTATCACCATGCACTAAACTAAAGTCAAAATAGATCCAAGATCTCAATATTAAAACAGAAACAGGGCCAGGGGTATAGCTCAGTGGCACAGTGCCTCTCCAGCAAGCACGCAGTCATGAGATCAATTCCCAGTACCAAACAAAACAAAACAAAACAAAATTTTAAAAAACCAAAAACAGTAAGTCCACTGGAAGAGAAAGTAGGTAGAAATCTTGAAGACACAGGTATAGGCAGAGAGTTCATGAACAAAACTCAAACTGCATGGGAAATACTTTGAGGAATCAACAAGTTGGATCTTAACTTATTAAAAAGCTTTTGCACATCAAAAGAAATCACCAACAGAGTGAAAAGAAAACCCACAGAGAAAAAAAAATTAGCAAACTGTCCCTCCAACAAAGGACTTCTATCTAGAACATATAAAGAATTGAAAAAACTCAGACCCCCAAATTCAAAGACACAATCCAAAAATGAGCATCTGAGATGAATACACACTTTCCAGATGAAGAAATACAAACAGCAAATATATATATGAAAAAATGTTCAATGTCATTGGTCATTAAAGAGATGCAAATTAAAACAACATTGAGATTTCATCTGACTCTAGAAACAACAGCTATCATCAAGAAGTCAACCAATAACAAATGCTGGAGGGGCTGCTGGGAAATAGGAACCCTTCTCCACTGTTGGTGGGAGTGCAGACTGGTGCAATCACTGTGAAAATCAGTGTGGAGATTCCTCAAAAAGCTAGGTTTAGAGGTCCCATTGAACTCAGTTATTCCCCTTCTGGGTATCTTCCCAGAAGAATTAAAAACATCATACCACAGTGATATATGTGCTCCCATGTTTATAGCAGCACAATTTATAAAAGCTAAATCTTGGAAACAACCCAATGGCCCATTAACCAAGGAATGGATAAACAAGATGTGATATTTTCATACAATGGGATACTACTCAGTCATAAAGGAGGATAAGAGTAAGACTTTTATAGGTAAATGGATACAACTTGAGACCATACTAATAAGTAAAATAAATCAGACTCACATGTGTAAACATTGTGTTGTCTCCCTGGTGTGAGAAATTAAAAGAGTAATAAGGTCTAGAATGTACAACAGATATTGTGAAATGGGAAGTAATTGCTTAAAAGGAAAAAGGAACTAGGAAGCGAAAAGGTGAACGGAAGGAAGAGAAAAGGGAGAAAAATGCAAGGTAGCTATGTTATTAGTGTCTCTGAGTTCATTGAAAAGGAAAGTTTGTGCTAATATCAACTGGACAATTTTGTATGCCCATATCTTGTACTCTGAGTAACTGCTTTGAAGCTGACAATCTGCAATGTACTAACTATTGCTATTCTCCTATTATTTTGTTATGAAATTGTTTTCCCTTTTTTTCAATAAAATTTAAAAAAAGAAAGTCATGCAGTCTGGGACCTCAGTCCCAGGGTACAATGGTAGCCCCCAAACTGCCACATATGCCTCAAAGGAAGCACCTGGTAGCCTTCACATGCCCCACAGGGATCTGGCACAATCGCTGCACTCACTCTCAAGACACAGCAAGCGTGCACAGTACATGTTCTGAAGTCACCAAGACTGACATATAGCAACAAGCACTTCACCAAGTAGATGGAAGTAGAGAGCTGCATCAAAGACACCTAGTTCAAATTGTATGCTTTCTTTCAGTCTTATAATTTAATGTATCCATTTAATCATAAAATGAATTACCTTCCAAAATAATAAGTGTTCACCACCTTTCTAAATAATAAAGTACATTTTCCCCAGCACATAAACCAATCGCTAAACTTTTATACTAGAACTGATGTGAAATTACATGTCATGAATTATTCATGTCATCCAATTTAATTCAATTATTTTTACTGAATTCATATCTAATCCATAAAAATGTTTAACTCAATCTACAAAAAATCATGTCTGCATCCTTGAGTAATAGATTTCTTGCAAAATTTCAGGGAAGATAAGTGGATATTTGGTTTGAAATGGCAAAGCATATTATAATTGCAATGATGAAAATAATTTTAACTATTTAACCATACATCCTGTTCTATTTACTGACTGATGTCTCATAAAGGAAAACTTATTTAATATCAAAGTACAATTACAAGAGAAAGAAGTGAGTTGCAGCTCCAGTTATGGCACCAGAGCCTCTTTCAGATTTTCTGTAAGATTCATAGCAGATGCCAGCAGATTCCCTGCTAATGGAAGCAGTCCCATTCCCAGTGAAAAGCAGATTTCATTCTTAGGGAAGGAGAAATATGATTTGCCCCCAAAGAAATCAAAAGAGGGAAAATCAGCATTCCCCCCTTCTTAGAGAAAAGCATGCTGTGCATGCTGTGGCCATGTCATCGCACTGTCCTCCGCTTCTCAGTCTTTCTCTTGCCCCACAGTCTCCCTGGAAATGTGAACACACTCTTTGACAGCTTTGCAACTTGTCTCCCCATCCACCTGTCCATTTCAAACTCTGCAGTGGTCTCAATGTCTTCAGAATAGACATTTACACATCCAGGTCTTCCAACCACTTCACTTGCCCCACTCACTACTAACCATGCCTATACTGGACCCCTCACTCCTGGAACTAAGGCCAAGGAACTAGTCTCGGACACAGCCTCCCTGGCTCCCTGCCATCACTCCTGCTCTCTGCCCACATTCAGCTCCAAGCCCAGCACTCCTCTGACTCTCTAGATCTGCTTACATTCCTAATTAGACTACACTGCATGATTCTTCTTTCTTTCTTAACAGTGCAGAGGCCTTTTTATTTTTTTTTATACCAATCCTGCCATGAGTTCACAGAAACAAGGTTCCAGCCACTCAGCCTCCTGCACTGGACTGCATGGCATGGGCTGCTCTGAGTGAAGCAGGCTGGTCCCTCCACTGAGCCCAGGTTCTCTTCTCTTTGGCTTCCTTCATTTTCTGTGCATTTGCCTTCACAGGAGGCTACCTTGGCCGTTGGAGAACTCATATGTTCAGTATGTATATTAATTTTCTTGGCAAGAATCTTGCTAATAGCACCTATGGCATGCTGAGCTCCGGCTTTGCCATGGTAATGAGCGGGGGTCCTTTCAGAACAGTACCTTTCTGATACATTCATACCTGTTGTGGCCAAAGGGACAGCTCCATATTTCTAAAATGCCTAAAGAATATTAACAGGTGCCTCTCTTCTTCCTTTGTGTTCATCATTTTGGTGAATTAAAGGAAGGTGGCTGTTCCAGTCAAAAGGCTTACATCACTTTTACTCCAACCTCCAAGTCTCTTTTCTCTTAGAAATTCTGTCCCACCTGCCCCACCAAATCCCAGCCCTGACAGTTTCAAGCATCTTTTATTTTACTTCTATCCAAGCCCACTGAGGAAATCAAGATACTGTCAGTCATTAGGTCAGAGCATGGCAGATCACACTCTCCAGCTCCTATTCCTGTCTCCACCTCATCCTTCTCAACCCCTCTTCACCCTCCTCAAACTCCCACCCCATCATCTCACTGCTCACTCTTACCTCACAAACAAATTAAGAAACCACCCACCATCAGCAAACTTACCTGTGTCAAGGTCCTCACTGAGCCCATAGTTGTTTTAATGACATTTTTAAGTGACTGGACTTTACTGTTTTTCCAAAATGTTTGGCAGAATGTTAATGCAAAAAAACATTTTCATTTTTCTTTTGCATTTATGTTTCATTGGTTTACCTAATATGCGATTAAATTGTGTAAATTTAATAACAAGTATAACTGATATATAAAAGTTTGGGAACACACACAACAGACTCCCAGTACACCAACAAATTACACAAGTGTACAGATATACAAAGACACAGCTTACTAGCTGAAAAAAGCACTGTTGGACCAGCTCACCTGCCATTACATTTTACAAGAGACTGACACTTATCAACCCAGTGATTCCGTTACAGCACTCAATACTTTCACATTTTTTGAATAGTTTTCCCTCCAAAAGGGGAAAACTATACATTAATCATCTTGGGAGCTCAAGTGCTGATCAGAGAACCAAATACACACACATAACTTAATCTGATTACTTTTCCAAGCTAGAGTCACTCCACACATCAGTCATTCATCCCACTGCAAACCACCCCCAAGTCTAAGACTTAATGGCCAGTACAAAGTACATCCAGAGGGCTTCATTGACTACTCTAGATGCTAAGGAATGGGACCAACTAATACCCAACTAGAAGGCCCAGCAGTATCTTGTCATCATCTTGTTCATCGAAAAACCATTTCCTTCAACAAAGACCCTTTCACATTTTATTATGAGAGACATGGATTTTATGGATAACTTGTGTAGTGATATAAAAATCAGAAATTATATCCAAGATAATGGAACTCCATGGAGTTAAGAGTTTTAATTCACTACAATGTTCTTAGAGAATACTTTTGTAGACATAACTATGAACTGTAAGGAGACAGAATAAGGACCAATGTGGATGTTTGGGAGGCTAAGAGGGATACCCAAGTTTCCCCATGCTCACAAGGGTCTCCTAAGGTCCTAGGTCTAACAGATCTCTCCTCCAGAGTCTCCAGAACCTGTCATCATGAATGATGAAATCCTCTTGGAAGGTGCCAGACCAGCCCAAACTGGTCCAGGAGAGCTGAGAATTACTGTCGTCCAATATTTCAGGCAACAGCCACTCCCCAAAATGACCCTATATTCCAGATGTTCCAGCACTCATCCAGGCAGCAACTTTGCCTTGGTTGGGAGGCAGGGAGTCTAGCAAAAGGGTTTCAAGTGAGAAATTAACAGCTGGCTTTATGGATATGTAGAAATTTGAAGTTTGAAAACAAAGTAGGGCAGCCTCCCCAAAGAAAATAGAAGGTGCACAGGGACCAGAGAGAACAAACGCACACCTCCCAGGGCATGGGAGGAGCAGCAGAGAGGCAAGGACCTCAGAGTGGCCTGTGGTCAGCTTGTAAAGAACTTCAAGGACTGGTTTGAAGAATATCAACTTTATTGTGGGGGCAATAAAGGCCTTTGAGGAGAAACATCAATAGGCCTATAGTATTTTCTCAGTGACCTTATAACCACAAGAAGTACATATATGTCTTTTTGATTATTTATGTCATCCAGAGGTCTTTATACATAGTTAGAACCCTGGTTTACATTTTGGGTTTCCCCTAGTATTTCTTACAGTTCACAGCACAAAGGCTAATACTTAGTCAATGTTTGGTGAAAAAATGAACAAAAGAGTCTTCATTGTAAAGTCATTCCTACAATCAAGGATACATACCACTGGATTATCATCCCAGCCAAGTCTATTTGGGCAGTAAATTCATTACTCTAACACAGGAATAGAACCCCCAAAAAGTCATAGAAAATGCTCAAGATCTGCCAACCACTGCCAACCAACATTAGCAGAAGGGGGCTGTTAGGATCCAGTGAAAATAGAATAATCGGAAACATTCACTAAAATTTTGCAAATCCCTTTGACTTGATTCCTGTATCTGTCCTGATTGATAGAAGTGAAGCATCTCCTCAGTGGGATGAAGGACTTCTTATATTTGCATTCGCATCTCACCTTTGGCATCACCTGGTCAAGACAGTGTTATTTTTTGTGTGACTTCAAACAAGGAAGCAGGGATTTATGATTGTTGTTCATCACAGTAATCAGAGAATCATTCATGACTGAAAATGAGGGTTCATTTGGTTTTCTCTGACAGCTCTCCCAAAGGTCTCATCAGAGCAAGCAGCCCAAGTTGTTGAAAATTAAAATATTTTAATACTAGCAAGTAACATTCACAGCGAATGCACACACAACAAAAAAAAAAAAAAAAAAAAAAAAAACCTAAGCTGTATTTGCTTGATCTTATGGTCAGGGAACAAGTCTGTATATTGCTATTATTCACATCAGTATTGTCAAATTACTGATCATCCATTTATACAAGATAATTTATTTGATTAGTTAAAGATACGATCCCAACAGCTGAAAGTCATTCTAATATACATTGTATAGAAACGTACATCTACATAAAGTTCTCTGTTTCTAAAATTCATACTTTCATGAGGACAAAACTAGCCTTTCTAAGCATAATGTGACCATCCCAGTGCTGGAATAGGTCCCCACTGACCCAGTTAAGGGGAAGGTGCAGAGTTTTCAGGCTGTCTCTGCTGCCTCTTCTAAAGACTCCTCCCTTCTTTGGCAGTTCTTGACCTCTAGTGCCCAATACTCTCTTTTTCCGAGAAGGCCTCTTCTCCACCCTCTCTCTGGACTTACCCCACCTCCATCATCAGCATTTCCCTTGAAAGTCAACCAGGGAACTCAACCCCCAACAAAGCACAAATGCCCAATGAGCTTGGCTCAGGAAGTCCCACAAGGAATCCATGCTTTAAGAGAGGGCTCCTGGAAAGCACAGGCGAAGAAATAATTTTTCAAATAGCACTTTCAGAAGTATTGAACAGAGTGAATTTGAGCAGGGTACATTTCCAGCATACCTTATATTACTCCATGTGATAAACCAACTATTTCTCCTATGTCCAAGCCTCTACCTCAATCCAGCCCAAATCAAACTTTATCTTTTTGAACTCTAAAATGCCTAGTTTCAAATTATTTCTTTGTTTACTTATCTGGCCTTTCCCTAACACCAACCTTTTAGACACATGAGCAGCATCTCTTTGATATTGGTACCCCAGGGCCTAACACAGAGCTTAGCACACAGCAGGTGTGCATTCCTGCTTGTCAGAAATTACTTCTTACTCGATATATGAAATTAATGAACTAACAGGTTTTAGTGTCATTGGTTGCAAGAATGGCTCATCCCTTCTTTGACACACAGCATTAATATTTGTACTTCTTATCACGTTATATTGTTTAGTGGTATTAGCTAGAATTTCCAAAACAAGATGGAAGAAGTGTGATAAGAGCAGGCATTTTTATGAGGTCATGACTTTAGTTAGAATGCTATTCCTCACAATAAGTCAATGCCACTGTTAATGGCTCTTCACAGAGGCTCTCTATCACGTGAGAGAAGTAGCCTCTGGTACTTTATTTATAGAGAACTTGTGTTTATTTTTAAGCAAAAGTAGGTGTTGAATTAAATCAAATGGCTTTTGAATATCTATTCAGATGATCATGGTTTCCACTCTAATAAATTAATAGGCCCCATATAATACTAGTTTACCTAACACTGAAATGCCCTTGCAGTGCTGGAATAAATTCCATTTGATGGTGGCAATCCCTTCTTTAAAACAAGGAAGCAAGACCTGTAGTTCCCAAGACTGAGAACCGTGTGGCAGAATGACCCTATGTGTTAGGGAATAAGCAAAATGTAAATAATAAAGAAAAACCTATTGTGATTAATAAATATATTAAGAAATCAAGTCTTTGAAAAGAAAAATAAAGTATGCGAGGGCCAGTGGTTTAGCTCAGTGGTAGAGAACTTGCCTAGAATGCACACAGACTTGGGTTCAATCTTCGATACCACAAAAAAATAGACAAACTTCTGTCAAATCTGACTGAGAGCAACCAAAAATTGTAACATCAGGAACAAGAAGTTCCAAGGTCAGGTCAAGAGTAGCAGTTGGCATGCACTATCTCAGTAGCTCTCCCATAAGTCATGGCAGGTGTCCTCATCCAGTGGTCATGTGAGGTTTAACAAGCTGGGGTGCAAGCCACACAGAGAAGCCCAAAGTTTTCCCTAAAACCTGTACACTCCACTTGCTGTATTTCATTTAGGCTTTTATTTCAATGGTCCTTATCAGATTATATTCATCTAATGACATGGAGGACAATTGCATTCTTTATCTGTGCTCTGAAAGATCTTAAATAACCTACACATCCTGTGTTTGTGTATTTGCCTTTAAAACCATATGATTCCAATGACACTTTAGATTCCAGTTTTTTAACTAAGAAACCTTCCCTGCTTTTTTCCTTATTCTTGAGTCACTTCTGGTGTTCTACCTGTTTTTAGGGCAATTTTGATATTTATTTTCTTAGAAAACCACCCATTTGATTTAAGATTTTCAAATAATGAAGTTTTATAGTCTTCATGCTCCTTCCTCTGTGGCTGTGGAGGTCCACTTGCTCCAGCAAAGACTTGTACCAGCTGACAAAGCATCTTTCTAGCTTTGCTACAGGCACCCTGCCCATCACTCTGCTGTAGTCTCACAGAACTACTTTACAGCTCTGGGTCTCTGTGTCTTTGCTCAGCCTTTTCTCCCACCTGGAGTACATCCTTCCTACTTGGATGCAATTCCACTCAGTGATCAATGTCTAGCTCAAAGGTTAATTTATTTGCAGGACAAAACTGGTCAATCCAAACCTTTGTGTTTCTGTGATACTTTGTTCACACTGCTACTCATAGACCGCCTCATATTGTGTCACAATTACAATTTATAGTGACATATTGTAGAGACGCACACACACAAATACACATACGTACATGGTACGTATTTGATCAGTGGCTCCCCGCTATACTGAGGACATTCAATTCTTTGCTCCCTACTGTATCCCCAGTTCTAAGCATGGTGCCAGGCCCAAGGTAAATATTCAAAACCTATCAGTTGAATGAACATCAGTTTTGTAAAATTAATAGTTAATTACAGTTGAATCCATATGAGGCAACTATTTGAATGAGAAAGAGATCTAAGACAGCTTAGAAAGCTGGCAACATGAACAGAGATTTGAGAGACCCTTATGCTACAACCTCCCAAGTGTGGCAGTTCAGCAGGGACCCACAAGGAAATTGAGGAAACTGAGTCCACACTGAGGAAACTGCCATTCCTGTGGCATGATGGCTTCTGAAACAATGGTGGCAATGATGTGGAACAACAGCTTCTGACTCAGGCAACAACCATCTATGGAGTGCACACCATGAGCACACACTTCTGGAGGCTAAGCCTGCCCACCTGAGACACTCCTAGGCCTCCTCACATACCCTTTCTCTTGGAAATAAAATGTCACATAAGAAAAAAGTTTCCCAAAGCCCAGCTAATGGCCCCTTCCTATGACGGTTCCACTTGCTACAGGAATGCACTAGAGTGCAGATGGGCAATCATGATGGAATGAACCAGGAAATCTATTTTCTATTCCTAGAGAGCCTAGCATCCCATTGTTTTGGCTTCTACAAAGAAGACAAGATTAAGGGATCCCATCAGAGAAGCATTCAATAGTGGGGCAGCAAAGCCATGAGGGCAGGAAGGAGAGGGATAGAGGGAAAGATCCATGAACACAGGTTGCATAAGCATTCCTGATGGCCTGGAAGCTGTCATTCAGTGATTCATTTGACATCATCTCCATAGATCCACACACCACAATCACCAGGCCATGTAGTGGGTAAACAACCAAAGCCAAATCCAAAAGCTCAGAGTGAATCCACAGCTCTGAAACATTCTGCCTGTCCATGGATACCACAGAAACCCTGCCATCCTGCTGGGTTTGGAAATAAGGCATGATGTGTTAATGCTATATAAAAAAAAACCAGATGTTCCACTTAGTGAAATCAAGCAAACAGGAAGTTCTAGGCCATGCTTGACCTCTAAACAAGGCAATGACAATCCTGTGCTTATTAGACTGCATGAGATAAAATGTTACCTTCTTTTTTACATGTCACTCCATAACAAAGAAGTAGCTAAACTGGGGCACATTTAGAGAAAGCCATATAACTAGACCATGTCACGTAGAAATGATTGAACACAGGAGGGTCATTTTTCAAATATGTGAAAGGCTGCCACATGTCAGAATTAGATTTTGTGCCAGGTGACCCCAAAAGGTAATAGAAGGATCTGCAGATGAAAGTAATGGAAAGAAAGCTCATAGCAGCAGAGCTCAGTAAAATAGCTTACCAAAGATAGCCTGGGTCAGGCCGCCTTGTGAGAAAGTGAGATCTCCATTGTGAAAATCGAGACAGTGACTTGACACAGACTCTGCAAAGGAGATGGAAGGACCAATATTTAAGCTATCCACCAGATACGAGAGTCTGCAAAAAAAAGTAAGGAAACAACTAAGGAGAACCTTCCAGTAAACTCATCAGATGTTGACCTGATGAGAAGTGAGTTCATTTGCACTGTTCCCTAACAACACTGTTCACACTCTTTCATGGCAGCCAGATCAGTATGGCCGAACCTTTTGGCTAGGACAACCCCCATCCCCCGTGCATCTTAACACCTAGTAACATGGGAGAGAAGCTTCAGAACAAGTCACAAATCTACATAATTCCCACCCTTGAAAAAAGGTATTCAGATATAGTTAACAACTGAGTAGAATGGGGTGGGGGGGGGAGCTGCTTTTATTATAAACTGAAAAAAATACATTGAAGTACACCAAGTCTTGTTTATTTTAGCCCATATTTGAAGAGTTATTAGCTAAAACACTCTGACAGTGCTAGACAGAACAAAGGGCTTAAATGGGCACTTCATCAAAGGCAATGTGGCCTAGGTAGGACTTTGGAAAGGTCTGGGAGGGGGCAGCATGAATGTATGGCTTCCCACCTGATAGCTGGGCCTAGCATATGTCAAGGCTCACGGGAGATGACATATCTGCCAAAGGCAGGTGTGCACGTGACGTGGGCAGAAATCAGGACTTGTAAAAACTGCCTTTTACTGGCTGGTAGTCCTGAATCCATGGCTAGCAAAGGCCATGTTGAGACTGGTACTGAACTTCAATACCACTTGATCACTCTCCTGGACAATTCCACTTTCCATGAAAAAAGGTATCAAATGAAACTAATGACTTCACCTCCTCATAGAAATTCTTTATCATATAAACTGAACTGCCAGAGATAAACTATTTCTTCAAAGACAGTATAACATAGTTTCAAAATCCATAAATTCAAATACTAATAAAACCACATCAAAAACAAAACAAGAAAGCAGTGATACTTTTTATCACTTTAGTGAAAGTCACATTAAATTAGCCACTAGAAAAGAAGGGGTTAAAACTGATTTACCCTATGATGTCAAACATGGTTCCTTTGCCAAAGTACTTATTTTAAAGGCAAGTACTATATGCATTTTATGTCTTGGACTTAATTTGAGTTTTGCTATGCTCAACAATTTTAATGCCAAGAGGAAGAAACTAAGTGAGAAAGGGAATGCACTGGTCTGAACCTGGAGAGTTGATCTAATTGAACTGAAAAAATTAAACCCCCCCTCCATCTGCTCAGTACACCTGCTGATGGAGCACAACCGCAGGTAGGGAGGAAATCCATTGGAGACTGGTTATAAATAGACTTTTATTTCATCTGCTAAAAGCTTGGCAGGCGAGGTGGGAGGGCTGCCTGTGCCGGCAGCCAGGCAAAAGCTCTGTGCAGCTTTTATGTTCAGGTGGAAGGAGTGGAGAGACAGAGGACTAAAAAAAATAAAATAGCATAAGATGAAATAAAATAAATTTCCCAACAACTCATGTGACAACCAACCAACAGTCATGAAGTTTAAATCATGACAGGCATTTCTGATAATGGTTGGAGAGATACAGAGACTAACCATTCCACCTCGTGAGAATCAGCAAAATCTAAGGCGGAGCAGACAGGACCCCAGTTACTATGCAACAAAGGTGATAGGTGCCAACTGCCCTTGGGACATTGGTGAGATGGATCAAGAATGAGG